>JAOPJM010233532.1:0-27378 GCA_027124095.1 Muusoctopus leioderma | reverse complement strand
TTGGTGACCAGGTTTCTGCGTCTGGTTTAAATTCCCGGGTGCATAGCCTTTGAGTATAGGTAGCTATACTCAAACTGTGTATAATGGGAAAGTTGTTTGACCAGCGCTTCGTCAGACCGGCGTCTTCAAATGGTTTACAAAGTGTTGGATCGTATTATTTGGATATGGTAATTCCATGGGGTAGATTTAAAAATATAAGAAATAACGGTTATAATTCTACGGTGATATGCATATATGTGTATACTATACTTTTAATCACATATTTTATGTGAGGGAGATGATACAGATAACATTCAAAGAGTTACCTTTCTTGCATGGTACACACGAAATTACCACATTGAATCTCATGAGAATACAAAACTACATTAAATCACATGGGAACTGGAAACATCTATATTGGAAAATGTCTGACCATTGAATTCCAAGAGTGGTGGTAACTCACTGAGTTTTCCTTGTAACGGGACCTACAACAAATTTAAGTAACATTTGGTATTACTTAAGTTGGAATTACTGTATAACGACATATCCTCAGAAAATAAATGAATACTATGTCTAAAGGCAATGAGATATTAGAAATTTTGATTTGTTTGCAAATTTAAGGGCTTTAGTTGTGTGCTCATGTATAGGCATTGTCATGTCTGTCCCCTTTGTGCATTGGGTAGGGTCTGTTGATAGCAGTAGTTGTCAGGGTCAGGGAAGTTGTTTTTGCAAATGGGAGATACCATTATGTACTTTATATAGATTGGGATATATCCTTTTAGAATGTAGTTTGGTGAGGATAGGAGGAAAGGACACAGCCAAGACTGATCTCCTTGTTGGGTGAAGTGATCAGAAGTTTTTGAATTTGACACTTGTAGGTATCTAGTATAACAGGTATAATGGTGGAAAGTATAGGAATAATTTTGTGTGTGTACAGTATAATGTAAGTAAAATCTGTTATCTTTCTCACTTGGAGTGCTACTTACAGAGCAATTTCCATTTAGGAATGGTGGGTAGTTGCTAAGATTCTGCAAACTTAAATGAAACCTTTTAGGCAATGAAGAAAATGTCTGGCTGCAATTTGTGTGGTAGTAATTGCAAATCAAGTAATGTACCAAGGCATTCTTTGCATTCTTGATGGTCATCCTGTAGGTTTTGTGGTGGTTGGTAAATGTAATCTAGTTGGTGATGGCAGATGGCTTTCCCTAGGTAAGCAATACATTTGCAAATGAACTATTTAGAGATTGGAAGGCCTCTCAGCAATGAACTGGGCAGAAATTATTAGTTTTCCAAGTTAGACTACAGGCCAACAAATCACTCATCAATTCTACAACACTGCCACTGCTTATAACGGTGATACCACCCTGTTGTACCACCTTACAACTACATAGGACTAGGCCATTGAGAGATAAATATCTTGTTATAGACACAGTGCAAAATGTGACAAAATGTGAACCACTAACTTATCAGATGGTCTTCTGTCTACACTCAGTTTATATCTTCAACATCATTGTTTTAATATCCATTTTTCTATACGGGTAGGAGTTGGATGAGTTTGCTGTCCAACATATCGCTTCTTCAAGCAATGAGTAGGGCTGAGAATCCTGAACGAATCTCGGTGCTGCTTGCACTTTAACGGTGGATGAGTGTAAACCCCAACAGTTACAGTATTCCTGTGAAGTGCACCAACCCAGGTATTATTAGCTTTGAAAGACATAATGATGGAACAATTCCACACAAATCCTAAACAGGATATGTGGTATGTCCATCGTGCTCGACATAAGTCACCAGAGGAAGATGTTGCTTTTTGTCTCAGTTTGTCATCTTTGAGGCTTACCATTTCTTCTTCCTCTGCCCTCCAGTTAGCACATGGCATATTTTTTACTTAGAATACTCATTGTCTATTCCCATTAAATGTCCATATCAACACAGTCAGCTCTTCTCTATACACCAGCTGATACATACCCTTCATGTGTAGCCCATCTCTCAGTTCATTTGTGCTCACCTCATATAATCACCAGCCTCTGTTGATGTTCCACTTTTATTGCTCATTACTGACTAATAAATATGCAAATTTATTCATTTATTTTAATCTGTAGGTCTAATTGTGTTGGTTTATGCCCTAATGTATGCTATGGGCACCATCAAGGCAGCAGCTTCTTTGCATTGGAAAGTTCTAGACAACATCATACATTGTCCGATGTCCTTCTTTGATAAAACACCAACTGGCCGCATCATAAATCGCTTTTCCCGAGATATAGATGTTATTGACAACAGCCTTGCTTTCATCCTTCGAAGATGGATCCAGGTGGTGCTACTAAGTATTGGCACTCTCATCGTCATTGGTTACAGCACTCCAGACTTTCTCATCGTTGTTCTTCCCATAATGATTATCTATTATATCATTCAGGTAATGACTAAGGAGTTTTGTTGTTACTAAAAAAAAATAACAATTCTGTTGTAAGTAAGTTATTATTAGCACTGTCATGTCACCAAAACTGGGTCTTTGGATTTGCTTAAGCCATGTTCTTAGCAATGTCTAATATCCCTCCAGGCTTTTCTATAATTGTAGCTATGCCTTAAAAAGCAGAAACACATTTTTCTTTTTGTTTATGCCAGGATATGAAGATAATGAAAGAGATATTTCAACTCTCACTAACCAGTTGTGAATAAAGACAAGGAATATTCATTTCACAACCTCTAACAATACAAATGCTGAATTGCTTCAAGAGAATTTTGTGAGAAAACAATAACTTGTGAACCACATTAGCAGATAAGGGAAATGCATAATTTACACTAACATTACTACATCATCATCATTGTTTTTACATCCGTTTATCCATGCTGGCATGAGTTGGATGAGATTTTTTTTTTTATGAGGCAGTATTCTATGGCTGGATGCCCTTCATGATATCAACCCTTATTTTTAAGTATGGGACTTCTTCCACTGATTTTCACCCATTGAGCCGCTAAGCTGCATGACATATTGTTTATGTGGGACATAAACAAATGACACTGGTTGCTTAAGCAATATCAACATGAAAACAATGTGGAGACCAATATGTGTGTACACACACATGTATATTATGTATACATGATGGGCTTCCACACAGTTTCTGTCTACCAAATTTCACTCACAAGGCATTGATCAGCCTGAGGCTACAGTAGAAGACACTTGCCCAAGGTGCCATGCAGTGGGATCAGACCTGTTGCCACGTGGTTGCAAAATGGACTTCTTAACCATAGTGTCATGCCTGCCTATATACATTACGATAAAAGAAAAATGGAGACAAGTGAAATTAAAATATGACTGTAGAACTTTATTGTGTGATTTGTTAAATGTATTGCTGCTGTGTTCTTCATTTAAAGATCTGTGTTTGTTGAGAACTTCTACACTAAAATATTGATTTCTTACTTATACATGATGACAAATTTGTAAGTAATATGAGGTCAAATGAATCAACACCAGAATATACTAATACTTATATCAATCTAGGATGGAGAAAAGGAAAAGTTAAATTTAGCAGGATCTAAACTCAGAAAGTAGAGGGATGAAAGTGAATGCACTAAAATGTCTATCAGGGCTGTGGAAGTGACTGAAATGATAAAACACTAGACCCAATAAATTAATGTATTTGTTGTTTTTTTAATTACTGTATTTGGTCTCATGTTCTGGGTTGAAATCTTACCGAGTTTGGCTGTCATTCATTCATACTAAATAAGTATCAGTGATATTCTGATTGCTGTAAATAACTGAAGCAAAATCTCTTGCAAAAATTGACCCTAATTAAGAAATCCGTATTTATCTCAAAAGGTGGCTTGCACTAGATGGTATTAGCTTGCCAAGAGCTTACCATATACTACGATGCATTTCATTTCCTTGTAGAAGCCATTTCACTTAGACCACACCACTCATGCTTTTGAAAAAGCATTTCCATCTCTCTTAAAATATGGGATCAGTGTCTAGTCAACTGACTGACGTTTCTTAATTAGATGCATGCAGACATGTACAAGTTCTAGAACATGAATAAGTGGGGGAAACCTTAATTGTGAATCGAACCTGCAGTACTGACTTAACTTGCTAGATTACAACAGCAATCATTTGTACTTTTTAAACAAACTTAAGGCAAATAATAAATTTCTCCAAATGAAAAATGAAACTACTGCATTTCACCTTCCCTTGAATATTTCCCTTGGGGATGAAAAGGAAGTCTAAAGTCTTGAGAAAATCAGAAATCAATTAGAGAATCACAATGACTGTGAGGTTAAGGTGCTGGACCACTGACAACATGGTCGAAAGTTTCGGTCTTACTACATGGTTGTGCTCTGAGCAAGGCACATAACACTGCTTACTCAAGTTTGTTTGATTGACAAACAAAATAGCAGTTCTAGTCATACTTCCTGGATGAGTGGTTAGTAGACAGCCAGCTGTAAAAACAATTTCTCAAAAAGCAAATTGATATTTTCACCTATTGAGGCATAGAAAAAAATAAATGTAAAAGAGTAAAAAGATAAAGTTTATCTCACGAATTTTGTAATTGTCATCTTGAAAGATGGCATGGATATAAACTACTGTTAATAGTTTTTTTTTCTTTTTTCTTTTTTGGCTCTAGACAGTTTATATCCCTACCTCACGACAGCTGAAGCGACTAGAGTCTACAACAAGGTCCCCTATTTATACTCACTTCAGTGAAACCATTTCTGGTTCCAGTGTGATCCGAGCCTATAAGATTGAGCAAGAATTTATTGAAGAATCTCGCACTTTAGTGGATATAAACCAAATATATTACTTTGCAGGCACCACTTCAAACAGGTGTGATACTGAGCTTTTTATTTTCCATTTATTTATACTTAAGTATGTAATTAACTTAAACCACAAGTGATGTCACTAATACAAATTATTTTATGAATTTGCATCTTAATCCGACAACATTCATACATTAGTCTATGAGATGATACAAATGCATTTGTATAGTATAGAATGAGGTATGGTAGTTGTCAGATTGATGTTGGACTTTTAACTTCTCAGGATGTGCTACTATTATATTTATACACTATTTCTGGCTGTCATTTTGTATTTTACTGTGTGTGTGTGTGTGTGTTCCTAATATACTTAAACATTTGCGTCTTTTGCACATTTTGCACTAGTAACATGGAAACTATCATTTAAACATGTTGCATTTTTTTATGAAACTGCGCAAGTTTACCTTATGTTCAGCACACCTTATTTCTATATTTATCTCGATACACCATTGGTTAAATTAAACCTTAGGTTAATATAAATGGCAATAGAAAATATTCTGCTTCTTTTCAAATGCTTTGAATTTTGACAAATACTTAATATATTTCTTCCTCTTCTTCATTAGATGGTTAGGAATTCGGCTTGAGTTGGTTGGGAATCTGATAGTTATAGCTGCTTCATTGTTTTCCATTCTTGGCTCTGATGTAACTGGAGGTCTTGTTGGTCTTTCCATCTCCTATGCACTTCAGGTAAGCAAAATGTTTCTACTTTTTATAGTTTGAGCTATGATTTACAAAAATGCTTTCAAATTATCAGTATCTGATGGTACTTGACAGGCCCTAGATGAGAGATATGAAAATGTTCAGTGAATGAAGAATGATAGGCAAGAAAGTCACCCACCTCTACAAACTGGATGGCTTTTACCCATCATTTCGACTCCTGCGAGACCATCTGTACCGTGAATGATACCTCCATGCATCACACAGCCCCCAAACTCTCCTACCTCCCAAACTGTAGCTGATCCTTTTGGTCCCTTGCCAAAAGGATCTCTACTAACTTTGCAGATTCCTCTTTTTCTCCACTTTTCAACCATAATGGTTCCATAAGCAGTACTCCCATGGAGAAAGCTTCCACATTCACTTCACACTTTGCATCTAAATTTACACTGCACCCACTGGGTAAATCACCTCCAAAACTGTCCATTTCCGTTCCACAAGGTTCACCACCATGCACACATACACACCCAATGTGATAGCACTCCGGTTGCTTCAAACAAACCAGGACCCCCCCAGTCCTGACAATGTCCCTTCCATTACACTCAAACAATGTACCCCCAGAGCTTCCTCTATATTCACCAAACTTCTCAATTTCTCTCTTTCTCTTCACAGGGATATATCCTGATCTTTAGGAACACACTTACATATGTCCCATTTTGAAAAAAGGCAATTCCTCTAATCCTGCCAACTATCATCCTATTGCACTCACTTCTAACATCTCAAAGGTACTGGAGACAGTCGTTAACAACTTTCTCCATCACCTTGAGTCTCTCTCTCTCTCTTCTTAGCAACCACCAGTATGTCTTTCATAAAGCTAGCTCTACTGGAGACCAACTCTCGTATGTCGCTGTTGTCCATGAGAAATCTGAAAACTGTGCTGTTGCCCTTGACATTAGCAGGGCTTTTGTCTGTGTCGGACATACAAATCTCCTGGAAAAACTGCACACCTATGGGCTCCATCCATCTCTCATTTCTTGTATTGGTGGCTTCCTGTCAGATTGCAGTGTGTGCTGATAAAGCTCACTCTGACCCACACTTTATCAACTCTGGTGTTCCCCAGGGTTTGGTTTTATCTCCACACTCTTCCTCCTATAGATCCAAGGCCTACTTGCCATCACCTCCAACAATGCCCACTCCTACACAGATGATACTGCCCTTCATTCCTCCCTAATGTTTCATCCCCAAGTGTCATCCACATGCAACCTAGACACCTCCCTCCAAATCTACACTGAGTCCATGAACAAAGACCTTGAAAACTTCCTCCAATGGGATCAGGCCAATCTTGTCTCCTTCAACAATACAAAGACACAACTACACATATCAATAAAACATCACACCCCACTCAACCCCCTAAGTATGAACAGAATGCAACAAGAACCCTCAAGGTTGCTACAAATGCTTGGCCTCGTCATCATAGAGGACCTCTCCTGGTGAACATATATTCTCAACATAGCTAAAACTGCATCACAAAGACTGCCTTGCTTCTTTAGAGCTAAATCACTTCATCCCCAACAACTATTAACTGTCTACAAAGCTCAGGTGAGACCCATAATAGAGTACTGCTCCCACATCTGGGATGGTGCTACTGCTACACACATGTCCTAGACTGCAGTCAGAGAAAGGTCACTCAACTGATTGCCATAAAGTCATTCACCAACACACTCCAACCTCTGGACCATACATGTACTGTTTCCTCTGTCTTTTATACTGCTACTACTATTGCCACTGCGCTTCCGAGCTGGCTGGTCTTGACACCTCCACTCATTAATCACTTGTCTCTCCTCCACACATTACCCATATTGTGCCCCCCCCCCACACACACACACACACACACCTCAGGCACTACAATAACCACTCTGCTCGGTCCTTCCTCCCCAGAATGTCAGCCCTCTGGAATTCCCAACCTGCACGTGCTTTTCCTGCAGCCATGGACTTACAAATGTTCAAGAGGAATATTAACCACATCAATCTCACTGGTCAGGGGGCCTGCAAATGCTATGAAATCAATAAAAAAAAAAAAACTTACAAGAATGACATTGTGAGACTACCCAGGGACGCCTTTTGTATGAAAAAGAATGGTTAAGTGGATACTAATATAATGTAGTGAGCCAACAAATATTAATTTAAATTTCAGAGTTGTCTCCCTTGTTTGTTTTTTTTACTATTAAGCTAATGGGGTTTTTTTCTCCTCAATACAGGTGTAATTTTAATTACTAAAAATTGTTTAGCTCACTGCGTTAAGTATGTTAGCACCTACTTAACTCTGTGTTAAAAGTATAAAGATTTATTTTCCTTCCAAACTGAGGTTGGGGAAGAATTCCTATGTCGGATATAACATGTTAAAGGTGGAGGTCAAGAATACAATAAAGATGAGGGAAATCTTTCTATAGCAAATTATTAATCTTTTTTCATCTTCAGGTAACCAATGCCCTAAATATGTTGGTACGCTTGACTAGTGATCTGGAAAGTAATGTTGTGTCTGTAGAAAGACTGATGGAATATTCAGAAATTCCTAGAGAGGTAACTTTTTTAAAACTCCTTATTATAGTTTTTGTTTTAATATTTGGTTCCAAATGCAGCTTACTATAATGTCAGTGTCTCTTGGTAAACTGAAGTTATTTCTTATTGCCTTCTCTATGAGGCCAATGATTTGTTTGTAGGATATGTGAAATGGGAGCTACAGTGCCCTTCTCATGAACATTAGTGAGAAGTTATTCCTTGCTACAACCCTGTATGAAAATTAGGTCATGGACTTGAGCTTTCTGGTAGTTTGTTTTTATTCTGACTTGTAATACTGTTGGTAAAATTCATCTTTTTAGGAGTGAAGGTAATGAAGCACTTACGAGTTATAAAATTATTATTTATAGCAGTTAAGTATACATCTCCATAGTAGTAAATCTGAATTGAAGCTGAATAGACTGGGCCTTTAAGAGATAAATGAAGTCTTTCAGACATACTGCACTGCTAGTGGCACAAACTTCCAATTCTATAGCTTGGCCATTAACTATGTAGCTGTGGGTTGTTCAGGATATTGCAGTAGATATTTGTTAGTTTAAAGCTTTTACTCTTTCAAGACCATATCTATTAGCAGCACTATTTATATAGGCAGCTATGTAACATTTTAGGTACAGAAAATTTGAAATTTTTACTCTAGATCTGGGCTATTTGTCTTTTGATTGCTCTGTCCTGATAAAACATTATCAAATTCTAAAGGAAAACATTATCAAATTCTAAAGGCAATCTAGACTTGTAAGTGGTAATAATGGAACTTGTTCTTTTTGCTGATTATTTTAAAATCTTTATTCTTGGTTTAAATCCCAGCTTAATTTGTATTTCAGAACTGAGGAAACTTTTTATTTTTTGAAATCTTGAAATTTTGCTTAGTTTAATTTTTTTTTTCTTCTTTTTCTGCAGGCTGAATGGCATAATCCAGACAAACAACCGCCAAATAGTTGGCCTGATAAAGGGCAGCTTGAGTTCATTGACTACAAGACTCGTTACAGAATTGGTTTGGATCTTGTCTTAAAGGGAATAAGCTGTATTATAAAACCAAAGGAAAAGGTTAGCTTTCTAACTTCCATAAAACAATCATCATTCATCTACCAAATGACATATCAAGTGTATTTGGCTTAACTCATCTTCTGTCATTGGTTTCTATAGTGCTTTTGTATTTTATGGGGATAGTTTTCCTGCCTTAATACCCATCTCTCCGTCTTCTGAAAAGTGCTCTATACACATAGAGGGATTTAAACACAGCATTGCAAGCCAACATTTATAAATTTCCTGTACTGCTATTGCTTAGACTGAAGAACTCTGCTACTGAGGTCCTTATTTACATCGAGGTAAACTGAGCTATTACAAGTTGTCTTTGTCTGGGACACTGCACAACATTGTTGACTAAATATGAACATACTTTATATGGCAGATCAACACTCATATTGTTGATACACAAGGAGTAACAGTAGCTAATATTAGTACTCTATCTATAGCACCACTCCAGAAAAAAAATCCGCAGAAGGAAAGCTAAGTTAAACTAAGGCAAGGTAAAGAATCTATTACGCAGCTGCCACCTCGAAACCCTATATTTGTCCTTAACGCTCTGTGGCCTGTAGAACCAGGATTAACCTCAGAAGGCATGCTGCCATTTTGGAGCTCCACATCGTTTCACTGAGCTTTGGCAGCAGAACCTGGCATAATCAATAAAATAGTATATAGTGTTTTAAACTTATCCTTTTTATTTATTTTGATAAATAAATAATCCCAAGGATGCTCCAAAGATGAAGTAATTGAGAAAAGACGTATAGAACATTGTGATGACAAAATATGGAATGCACTACCAATAGCTATTAGAAAATCTCAAGCCTTCTTGGATTTCAAAAAGAAACTAATTTTTTTTGTTTTCAAAATACAATTTTCTAAACCTAAAGAAAAATATATACTCTTAAAATTTTGCTTAACTGAACAGAACTTAGATTTGCAAATGGCAAATATTTTCATCAACATTGTCAATTGAATCAATCTTGTTTAGAAATTAGTCCATTCAGAAAATATGACCATTTTACGATGCTAGCATCTGTTTGAAAAGTATTTAGCATGACGTAACTACATTTGAGATCAACTGCCCGGCCTAATATTCTCAGTGCAGGAACTCCCCATTTTTACCCAGCTCTTTCTTGGTTTTCCTCTATCAGTATTTTAGATGTTGTCCATTCACATATGTTCATAACAATGCAGTCACCTCTTTTGCATGTCAGGCACATTTTCAAGTAATCTGCTGTAATTCTTTAACATAAGCTCCTGTTGCACATCTAATGGATTATGCACCTCGTGCTCATCTCCAGCCTCCACAAATTTTCCACATTCAAACTCCCTTTTCCTTATGTAGTATCACACATTTTACACATGCTCCATAGTCTTTTGGTGATAAGAAATATCCACTCCCTGAACTTTTTCCACATCATTCTTACTGTAGCTATTACACATTCACTGTAACCACTAATTGTGTTAACTAGGTACCAAAAATTATATTACTCATTAAATATTAGTTGTGTAAGTACTACATTCCATATACAATTAATTAATTTTAATTGATTAAAATTTCAAGTTGTTTTCTCTACCTTTTTTTTTTTTTTTTACTAGAATTAGTCATCTAGATAAGGATTGTGCTCATTACTAAGTGTAATTTTAATTGTCTTGGCTTATTACATCAAGTATACCAGCACCCACCTTACTATTAAGTTTTCATGCAGCAGGCATCTCTGGGTAATTTTCCCAAGTCATTGTGTAGATTAGTAGATAACCAATTTGGGACCATTATAATTCCCAATGGTAGCTAACTTATTAATTTATGGTGCTAATGCCTTTGAAAATGGCATGAATGTCATAACATCTATTTCTCTCTCCTAAGGTTAGTAGTTGTTTCTATCAACTGTTTGGATGGCTACGTGTCCTGAGATTTATAGTACCTTGTTTAAAATTAAACATTTTGTTGTGGGAGATTTGGATGCTACATTGGCATACAAGTTTCATCTTTGGCTTGTCAATAAAACTGATTACTCCATTGATAGACCACTGATCATAAAACTTTGAACAATTAACTCTAATTATTGTACTGGTGTTCTGGGTAGATGAATATTAACCTTTTCTTATACTTATTTTAGTATTCAGTTGAGTAAAACTTGCCTCTTATTTAAATTAAATTCTTAAGGATTAATTTAAGATTGAACACAGAATGTTTATGAAGTGTGCATGCAAGTATCATTCACTTTTAAATTTTCATATTGTCTTATATCTGCATCCACACTGTCTATATATAAGCATGTATTATCTGATGTTACTTTTTGCAGAAAAGTGAAATGTTCATAAACCTTAATGAGTGAGTCACACAAAATATTTCCTCATGTGGTTTGTTGTGAGCAAGTGTCTCTTTGGGCTTGTTAGGCCTGAAATTGCAACTGTGAGGAGTAAGTGAAATGCTTCAACCAGGAATTGAACCTATCACAAACTTAGCAGCAACCTTAACACCACTAGCACAATGTCAATTTATTAATGCTAATTTTTTAAATAAATTTCTTTTCTTGTAGATTGGTATTGTTGGACGTACTGGTGCTGGAAAATCATCTTTAACACTTTCATTGTTCCGTATTATCGAAGCTGACACAGGCTGTATTGTAATTGATGACCACAATATTGCGAATTTAGGTCTCCACGATCTTCGAACCAAACTCACAATTCTTCCTCAGGTAAAAATACATACTTTTTTCTCATTTAACACTTGGTTTCTCTGACATCTACCTCCTGAACATTTTTCCCCATAAAGGTATTTTGTGTGACATTAAAAAATAAGCTGTGACCTTCTTTGGGCAATCTATATGAACATAGTACCAGAGATTGCCATCTATGGGTAATTTGTTTTCATATTGACTTTTATGTAATATCAAATTCCTCTTCTGGCTATACCCATTGCAGGAATAGAAGTTAGCACTGAAAACTAATGAAATACAGTTAATTCTGAAATAATGGCATCCTTAACAGCAGAAAACAAGATAACAGCATCTTTGAATATTGTCATACTTAAAGAGAACTACCAGCAAATACACTAGTGTCTGTAGGTGAACAGAAATAGTCTCGGGGGGGGAAAAAAGTCACAGAAAACAATTACAGGAAAAATGTCAGTAATTACACAAATAATATTTTAAGTTACTTATTAAATGACAACTTATAACTTGTACACAATGACAACACAATTTATATACTGGCATTACACTTATTGGGAAAAGTCCTGTTTTATTCAATATCTTAAATAAAACAAAACCAAAACATTAAATCAGTCATTTATTGAAGTTTTCCTTGACTTTTTTTTCTCCTGGGTTCAATTTGTTTACATTTACTGCTGCCGTTTGTAAAGTGCACACTGCAGACATTGTTCTTTGTCATATAGTCCAAAGTTACTGAGAAGAAAGAACATTAAAACTTAGTGATCAGCCAGATATTAAGACTGAGGTAGAAGTATGTTAATGACAGAAAATAACACCAGATCATCAATTTTTGTGGCATTCAGAACTCAAAAGCTTTTAGATTTTACTGCATGTTCTGAGCCTAACAATAAAATTGCAAATAAGAAAAGTCTGCATAAATCAAAATGAAAATTTAGATAAAATATTGAACATGTATAGCTATAACTGGGCCTATGATTGCAGCCAAAGCTAAAGATTTTCAAGAGAAAATTGATTTAGAGACCACAGTTGTTTTCTCAGGGGGATTGGTTAATCAGATTTAAGATATGTCATGGAATAATAAAATTGGATATTGCTGGCAGAAGACAATCGGACTCAGAAGTGGCTATAGCATACAGCGCAACATTTGATGAACTTGTCAAGGAACATAATCTTACAGCTGATCAAATATACAATGTTGATGAAACCGGCTTTTACTGGAAATGCTTACCAATGAAAAAATTGGCAAATTCCTAAAGAAGCAAGTGCTATTGGTTTCAAGCATAATAAAGAATGATACACAGTTCTTACATGCACATTCATCTGGCCACATAGGATAACACTTTTAATGATTGGTAAGTTCCATCATCTTAGAGCCTTGAAGAGAATAATGCATTTGCTAGTCTTTTATAAGACCCAAAAGAATGGATGGATAAAGAACTTTTCAAAAATTGGTTTACTCACAAATTTGTACCTGAAGTTCGAGTTAATTTATGATATAGGTACTCCTTGATAACTGTAAAGCCCATTCTCGTGAATCTAAGTTAGTTTCAGATTGTGGAAATATTTTTTCTTGTTATTTACCACCTATTTCTCTCCTACAACTGATGGAGCAGGGAATTATCCAGAATTTCAAATGTCACTATAGAAATAATTTTATGAAACAATTAATCAATAGCAAAGTTTCTATCCCTGACTTTCGAAGCCAATTTACAATTAAGTTGCACTCTTTGCATCTGCTATTGCATGAACTGCTGTTAAACTTGTTACTCTTTTGAAAGCATGGTGAAAAGTTAGCTCTTACACTTTCACACCACCACCCACTTTGTCATCTCTAGCTAAGGAGAGTTTGTAAAATGAGTGACAATTTTGAGAAGAATTTTCCACAATTAAATTTTACCATTACATTATTATAGCAAAATATATATTAAAATTAGCAAATTTAACAAATTAGCATAATGTTAACAAATGTGGCTAATGAAATATCTGTGGCAATAGATAGTCCTGCAATCCCAGCTTGGGTACCTGTAGTAAATTTCATCAATAGCTCGTGCATATTTGCCTTCCTTAAACATAGAACCACAATTCTCACGATGTGTGAGCACTGGTAATACACTGTGTATTCTCAACCACTGTATCACTTCATCTTTTTTAATCTAGAATTGTACTCCAATCTCCACAAGTGATATTGAGTTAAATTCTTCTTGATTTGGGAATCGATGTAAAACGTTACTGTCAGTCCTATTACAACATGTGCAATAACTCTTTAAGTCAAAGTAAAATTACTGTCTGCTGAACTGTTTTACTTGCCACATTTGTTAACATTTTGCTAATTTGTTAAACTGCCACAGGTGTTTATCCTGTGTCTAATGTGTTAAATTGCCACATTTGTTAGCATTAATAAATGCAATAATAAATATATAAATGTTGTCATTAAAATTTGTATAAAATTCTTCTCGTTACTGTCAGTAATTTTGCAAAGTAAAATTACTGCTGTCTGTTGAACTCTCCTCAGCTGGAGGTGAAAAAGTAGGTCCTAGCTTTGACATTTAAAAGTAGGTCAGCAGTGGGCCAGCAGTGTGACAGTGCATGAGCACTGAACATTTTGGCTTATTTTCATGTTTGGTGATTTAATTTCTGATGATGAAAAAGATTTTGATGTTTTTAATTTTGAGTAGAGCACAACAAAAATAATACAGACAGTACAAACAATGGCAAACCATTCCGTTGTTTCGTGGGTAAAGATATCAATTATTGAATTAGCTCAAACCTTTTCAGATAAGATTATCAACAATGTGGGGTTCTCTGAAAATTGAGATGTAGCAATTTGTTCTGACAAAGGTGATGATGAAAATGAAACAATCAAAAAGGTGTCTTGGTCTAAAACTGAATCGTGCATGGATATGATTCTCATATTTTTAACAGAATCCCAGTTTCTCTATGAAAGAGATTATACAAGTGCATATGCTTAAAAATATATGATCACTACAAAACAGAAGTCTGCAAAACAAAGTGGTATTAGGAAATTCTTAAAGAAACCCATTGAAAAAAATGCATTTATAGATCTAACACTCGTGTAGGAGAATTGAAAATAGCTTTTTGAATTTGTTTAAATATAAAAATATTTTCTTTTATTTGAAAATGTTCTTTTTAACTTTGAAATGTTTGTTTTGCTTATTTCCTTATTGTGTAATTGCCATATTCATTATCTAGAACTTGTGATGTAAGATTAGAATTTGTATTTTGATTTCGTTTGGTGGAAGAGGATGTGCTCATCACCTTTGCAAGCCCTTTCAGACCAGTAAGATTGATGCAGTTAACATTCCTCTTGAATATTTGCATGTCAGCAGCTGCAGGAATGACATGTGCAGGGAGGGAATTCCATAAAGTCAATCTTCTGGGGAAGAATGACTAAGCATAGTGGTTAGTGTGAGACCAGGGGTGGGAAACACAATGTGGGTGACAAGAGGAGGAGGCAAGTGAGTTGGGTGTGCCTGGGTGGAGGTGGCATGAAACCAGCCAGCTCCAAAGAGCAGAGGACACTGTAGTAAAGGTAGAAAAGGCAAAGAGAGGAGACAGCATGTCTGTGGGACAGGGGCTGGAGTGGGTTGGTGAATGACTTCATAATCAGTTGAACAGCCTTTCTTTGGATGTGATCTAGGATGTCTGTATGTGTAGCAGCAGAACTATTCCAGATGTGGGAGCAGTTCTATTGTGGGTATGTGATTTGAATATGAATCAGTTCAGAGGGCACTAGTAGAATTTTTCATTTGTATGTGTAGTGTGACTAGGACTAGTCATCATGACAGAGCTCATCTCTTCAAGCAACACTCATGGGAGGAGCTTTGCTGAGGGTTAGATGTTGGGGGCTGAAGTATTTTCTGGCTCTGGAGATGGAGGCAGTCTTTGAGATGCAGTTTTGGCTATGTTGAGGATGTGCATTTCCCAGAAGAGATCTTCAGTGATGGTGAGTTTTATCATTTGTAGCAACACAGGATTTTAGTTGTGTGTTGTTTATGTTTAAGGTGGTGGGGATATTGCTTTCTTGATGTGTAGTGATTGTCTCTTTGCACTGTTGAAGGAGTCAAAATTGGTATGACCAAATTGGAAGATGTTTTCAAGGTCTCTGTTCATGGAGTATGTGCAGATTTGGCATGAGGTGTCTTGGTTGCATGTGGTTTATGCTTTGCTTAGGTGTGGATGGTTAGGTTGGAATAAAGGTATCCTGTGTAGTAGTGAGTGTTGTTGGAGGTGACGGTAGGTAGATTGTTGATGTATAGGAGGTGAGGGGACCCGAACCCTGGGGCACACCAATATTGATAATGTGGGTCAGCGAGAGTTCCATCAGCAAACGCCATGATGGTGTGATCTAATAGGTGGCCAGTTTTGCCAGGATTTACATGCCAGACACCGTTGAAAGTCTTGCTGATATGAAGGGCAAAAAACACGGATGTGTCCACTGGTGAGTGACATAAGACAATAGGTCTCCAGTAAATCTGGATTTATGAAAACTGTACTTGTGGTCACTAAGAAAGAGATTCATGGTGAGAAGGTTGTTGTTAATCACTGTTGTTAATCAGCTTTGAGATGTTGGAAGTTGGTATGATAGGACAGTAGTTGACAGGGATCATGATATATTCCTGTAGAGAGATTGGGAGAATTTGGTGAGGATAGGGGCTAGCTCTGGGGTGCATTGTTTAAGGGTAATGGAAAGGACATTATCAAGACCAGTTTCCATGTTGGTTTGAAATGACTGGAACTGCTTTTGCACTTTGTGTGCATAGTGATAGGCCTGGTGGAGTGGAAAGGGATTATTTTGGAGAAGATTTACCTAGTGAGTGGAGTTGTCTACAAAGTGGACAGCAAATGTTGAGTATTCTCCATGGGAATACTGCTCATAGAACCATGTTTGAGAAGTAGAGAAAAGGAGGATATACTAAATGCTGAAAATGGTAATTTCATAAGTGTTATGCTTATATTTAGTTTTCCAACTGGTTATGGATTGACTATACAATATAAATTGTACTCTGCAAAAACAAAGAGCACAGATAGCAAATGTTAATGGTGTACTAGACAACCAGCTGAGAGGTTATGGTTTTGTGTCCTATTACAACACTGCATGTGTTTATGGCCAAAATACTCAACTCTCAAATGGCCTAGTTCACTTAATTGTAAATGGAGATTGCAGAAGAGGAATAAGTTACCACTGTAAGTAGTGACTAGACTGCAAAATAAGTGTTTCTTAATTTGGAGTGTTGGGTTTAACTCCTATGAGTACAGCTTGGAGAAGGATGACCTCTTCCAAGTTGAATATATATGAAGTCTTCAATGGTACTCTTATGACTTAATGGGTGTTGGCATCCATCACCACTTGCATACACAAGTTCCCAAAAGCACCACTGTAATATTTTAATGTTATTTTCTTTTTTTCCAGGAGCCATTAATATTTTCTGGTACTTTACGCATGAATCTTGATCCCATTGGAAACTATGAGGATAGCCAATTATGGATAGCTCTGGAACTGGCTCATCTGAACAAATTTGTGTTGGAGACATTAGCAAATGGACTTGATTATGAGTGTGGTGAAGGTGGACAGAATTTAAGGTAGAATATTTCTTGATTAAGTGTCTGGCTTCTTCCAGTGTGTTACCTCTTTGTTTCTGTTTACATGTTTGGTTGTATGGAAAAACTAGGAATTTTCTGCTATTGAAGTTAGTCTCTTAACAATTCACTTCTACAATAGACGGCCCTTCTACAATAGACGGCCCTTCTACAATAGACGGCCCTTCTACAATAGACGGCCCTTCTACAATTAAATGAAGGGTTCTACTCAACATGTTTGATATTTCCTTTCCTCTTACTAAGATGCCTCATTTTTTTCCAATGCTGTCAAGTCTTTTATTTAGTGATTATATTTGATTGACAGTAATGTAAAACAGTTGAAACGATAGTATATAACTGTCACCATTAACTTTAGGAGATATTAGGGACATAAAGATAAATGCTATGTGACAATCTGTTAGTGACTCACTAAATCTTGGATATTACTACAATATATAAATATGACTAATGAGTTGATAGCATCTGCACCCTAAAGTGCACTTCAGTTGCAACAGGTTATTTATGCCTTCATCAGAAAAACACAAGATTATTATTAGTGTTCACTTAAGAATCACCTGCCCTAGGATGAAGGTGGTCAATACTGATAAAGATGTATAATCCATGACCATAGTAATGGCAATGTATGTTATTTTTAAATTTATTCTGTAATTGTTTTGTTTAATTTAACAGAAACTGTTTTCAATTTCTCTTACAGTACAGGACAAAGACAACTTGTCTGTCTTGCAAGAGCATTATTGAGGAAAACCAAAGTATTAGTCCTTGACGAAGCAACTGCCGCTGTGGACATGGAAACTGATGATCTCATTCAAAAGACCATCCGAACTGAATTCAAAGATTGCACCATTTTAACAATAGCTCATAGGCTAAACACTGTGATGGATTACGACAAGTAAGATTACATATTTATTTTGAAGTGATATATAAAGTTCTTCATGCATTTACATTTTATCATCTCCATTAAGTTTTAGAGCAGAGTTTAAAAGAACTTAGTGTTGCATGGCTAGTATATGGATCATGAGTTCATATTTCATTGCAAGTATGTTGTCATTTTATTTTTCTATTTAGTCGGAGGATTAGTGCCCATAGCCCCTGTGAGACCTCTGTTTAGTGAGGCCATGTTCAGCTTGAACTTCTGCAAATTGATGCTTGGAGTGGGGAAATGTGAGCAGAATAGGGGTCCAAGTTGATTGAATGAATAAACAGTGTTTAGTTCAAGGTCTGTAGGATAGACACAGTAGAAAGAAGTGGATGACATGTAAGTGCATTGAATGCAGGTGATGCATAGTTTAGTGAAGCAGATAGTGTTGCAGTAACAGATACAGAAGATATACTGCATTGGAGGACTAGAAATTGTAGTGTTGGTGAGTGAAGGCTTGCCTATCAGCCAGATGACCCGTTTTTATATTTAGTCAAGCAATGTATGTTTGGTGATATTGCACTATCCAAGATATGTAAGCTTCTACATTGTAGAGGGTCAGCAAATATTCAGTTTATTCAAACTTTAAAGAGGAAACCCAGTCTGTTAAATGAAGTCTTGGTTGTGTTATAGATGCAGGAGTCAAGATACTTAATTTTACATTGCTTTAGTGTATTTAACTGAAGAATAGGTAGTTTCCTGGGGAAAACCTTACCAGTGATACTTCTACTGGAATTAATCATAAATCCTATGGGGCCTTGTAGTTCAGAGAAAGGATTAACTTTCATTTCTCTCGTCATATCACTTATCTTGTGGCATGTGCTGAATTGGTGCTTCTGTTCTTTATTGATTGATTTATTCAGTAACTGCAAGTTCCTTCGGTTTTTTTTAAATGCCCGTATCCAATCCTACACCCAACATCTGTCTTGAGAGCCACAAGTGTTGTCATTAGTATATCTGTCTACTAACCAAAGGGCTGATAGTAAGTATTCCAGACACTGTACTGTGGTGCTTGCCAATAGAATTAGTTCATCAGGCCCATCAAAAGGCTAAGTTGTAAATAGGTATCAGTAAGTATCAGTTGGATAATTAATCAAGTGTTCCATCAAGTTTCAGTGCTGAGGGAACTTACTCTAGTGAGTAAAATCTGTTAGGTAGGCTGATATTTGTATATCCTGAGCAGTAGCTGTTTCTCAACTGTTTAAAACAATGAAAGCTTATAAACTCCAACATCTCATAGGACATAGTTTAAGAACCAGAATTGTAAAATAAGATAGTTCTACAAGGTTTTATTATATTTGCAAGAATAACACAAATAATCATATTCACATATTTCTTTATAATAACCCTATAAACAGTTTTTACTTGTCTTTTTGTTTTGTTTTTTCCAGAATTATGGTTCTTCACAATGGAAAAATCTGTGAGTTTGATTCGCCAGTGCACCTTTTAAAGAATAAAAACTCTATATTTTATGGAATGGCAAAAAGTTCAGGAATAGTTTCCTGATCATGAACTTGAAAGTATTATTATTCAAAGAAAACAATCTTCGAAAGATGGCAACTCTCCTCCTCTTGTGCCATATGGACAATTTTCTCCAAAAAAAAAAAAATTCAAAAAAAAAAAGTTACATCCCTGCTGTATATAGATTATCATGTTATGTTTTAACCGATACCAAATGAAAGATTATTGTATTTTGTTGGCAACTTGTATGAAATGATTTATTAAAAAAAAATATTTAAACAAAACTAAAATGAAATTACATTAAACAAAAAACAATCACTAACTGTTGAGTTAGGAAACCAATGGATGGAGTCCAATGTGCCAAACAAAGTAAACACAAACACACTTGGAATTATATTTTCTAAAAAGACAAGTATATGAACAGAAAAATAAACTAAAACATTTGATTTAAAGCTTACCAAAATTTTTAATGTTTTGTAGGTTGTTGCACTTATAAAACAAATGAAATCATTGAAAATAAATAAACCTCCGACTTGTAATCAATTTTTCTTGTCCTTCATCATCATCATCATCATCATTTTATGTCTGTTTTCCATACTGGCATGGGTTAGATGGGTGATTTCAGCCCGCGTCGATTTTGAATGGAGTCCCCACTCTCCTAGACGGGTCGGGGGACTACGCCTCGCACATGTTTTGTTTGGCTTGGTTTCTACAGCTGGATGCCCTTCCTTACACCAACCACTTTAGAGTGTACTTGGTGCATTTATCGTGGCACCAACACTAGAGAGGTTGTCATGTCCAAGACATGACTATAGAGCTAGCTCGACCCTGTGTTTTCGAACGATCCAAACACTTTAGGGAGTGCACTGGATGCCTTTATCGTGTCACCAGCACTAGAGGATACTTTGTCTCTAGCAGGCTAAAGATTCCCTCTCTACTCTACACAGTCTCCATTCCGAAGGCAAACGTGACTTGAGTGTTAATAGATGAGTAAGAGTATGGGTAAAAAATAATAATGGGGGAAGCTAAGAATGTGATACTCTACATAGTCTCCGTTCTATGAGGGCACATGACTTAAGAGTGTGTATAGAAGATAGGTTATGTATGGAAGGGTGAGATGAAGAAAGCGTAAGAGTATGGGTAAGAATAGGGGAAGCAAGAATTTGATGGGGGAGAAGGGAAAGGAGCAAGAGTGAAGGAAGGAAGGAAGGAAGGAAGGAAGGAAGGAAGGAAGGAAGAGAGGAGGAGGAGGAGGAGGAGGAGGAGTAGGAGAAGAGCAGATTGACAGAAGGTGAGATGGAGTGTGGATAGAACTGGCCATGATAGTAGTGAAGGTGGGGGAGGTGGGATGTAGGACAAATGTCATCCTCTAGAGTGGAATTTTAAAAATTTCATTTCATATAATCGTTTGTATAAACATACTTGAGCTCATTTTTATATATTTATCAACTACTTTATTACTTATCTAACAATTATTAATTCATCTTGGGATGTCAGCTAGAGCTACTATGTACCGCACAGTAACAAGTGAATGAAAGTCACATAATTTCATGGATAGGAAGCTAGTCTATCATACAAACTGAGGCTAGAAGAGTTATTTGTCTTATCTCAGAAAACAAAAAATGTATATTCTAAGAGCAGACAGAAACTTGTTACCTACATTTCTAGTGATACTCATTTACTTCCTAACTACATCTTTGGAAGATTAATTTCATGTTATAGACCTTAAGTGACTCTGCATCGATGAATTGCAAAAGAAAAATAACTGCACTGATAATTACATATGATGTATGAGGAATGTAACAGTGTTCTGAATCGGTTGGGAAAGGGACCATGGTGAAATGTAAACGCAGAAAAATTAGGATGAAATAGTTGGTCATATCTAAAAACAGTGGGCTTCACAAGTGGGATAAAACAGAATCAAGACTCATAAGGGGCTATACTACAGATTTGTCAAACAAAGGGTAGCATGGTAAAACAGACATTACAATGGTGCAAATTACATCAATGGTGTTGCAGTGGTGGTGAAAAAAGATGACAATTTCCTAGTTTAGTCTTTTATATATCCAAGCAGCAATACATTTTCCATAAAATGTCACAGCATGATCTTCAATGTTTTATTCATGCTGTTGTAATAACGTTAAATAGCTCATAAATAGTTAATGAAAAAATTAATAAAAGCTATTTAAACAGTAATATAATTAAAATACCACCATCATCATTGTTTCCTACAGTAGGGGCATGATGGAACTGCAAATCAGCTTCTCTTTATCTATATTAAACCTTTCTTAGTTGTTTTTCAATATATATTATAAATCCAATTTAATTTTTTAAGGACGTATATAATTAAACATTACATTATTTTCTGTTTAATATAAAAATTGAGAACTTCTTCTGCAAGATTTATGAAGTCACCATCTTACCTAACCTTCTCACCATTCCTCTTGCTGTTTGGTGTCCCAAACTTTTGAGTAATATGATACCTGTCAAGAACTTTGATATTGCTCTTAAAAATATATAAACTAAATAATAACATTACTCAATCATTCTGTTGTCTCCCACATTCATAATGTGCTTAGAAAATGTTGTGCACAATACTCCAAAGTTTGGGTGACATTGGGCTGTGTGATGGAAATGGTCATGGATTCCTAGGTATTTCAAATTCAATGAGACATCAAATAACTAACAGATCCCAATTTTGAAGATGTCGCACTACTTTGTGGGCAGCAGTATCAGCAGTTCCAGTTCATGTTAATCCTGCCACAACTAACAAGGATGCATATGGCCAATGATTAACTTCCATTTTCATAGTGATTAGCCAATGATATTAAATACCTCCCTGGATATGCAACATAGTACGTTACAGGTAACTTTCCCAGAAAATCCTGAGACCTATTCACAACAATTAGATGAAATGAGATTCGTAGAATTAAGACTCTTTGACTAGAGGAATACAACAAAATACGTGCAATGTACAGCGGCATCCGCTCGGTGGCCAGGTTTCCATGGCGTTAAGCGACTGAGAGTGCAAGACTACCCCCTGAACAGGATGCCAGTTCATTGCAGGATTAACCTCCAACTACTGCAGGTACTCATTTTCAGCTGAGTAGACTGGAGCAACGTGAAATAAAGTACCTTGCTCAAAGACACAATACGCTGCCTGGTCTGGGAATTGAACCCACAACCTTACAATCATGAGCCCAACCTCCTAATCATTAGACCACGTACCTTCACATCCATTCAAATTGGGGATGCAGAAATGGACTCCCCCAGTTCCTAATTTGAAAATGTAACATATCTTCCTACCTATATAGCCAACACAATTATTTGATACTTTTACCTAACTAATACTATCTATGACTTATTTCCCTATCACACATATTTATCATAATTGTTTTTATCTTGGCTGATTTTCTGTGATTTGAATCTATTTTATGAAAAAATACATTTATCAGGAAAACTTAAAATCTAGGTTAGGGGTGAGGATGAAAAAATAAGATAAAACAAAAGTGGAATTTATAAATAAAAAATTTTTTTTTTGCATTGACTAAAAAATTGGTCAGTTGACAGAAAAAGTAGAGCACTTACATTGTCTAATCTTATTCCACTACATACCTAATTCAAATTACACCAGTGTCAATGTTCAGGTTAGTTTACTAAGTCTTACATAATAATGTGCTTTGACAAAAGAATAAAGCAATAATGATTGTTGTTGTTGTTTAAGCCCCATGTCAGACCTGATCAAACAGACCTATGATCAAGAGCGTCTCAACAGTGATGATCCCATTTTTTTTTTTTCAGACGTAGTACATCTTGGACTAAGGCAGTGAATTGGCAGAGCCGCATCGGTTAGAATGCTTTGCAATATTTGTTCTGAGTTCAAATACCGCCAATGTCAACTTTGCCTTTCATCCCTTCAGAGTCAATAAATCCAGTACTGGGGTTGATTCTTTCTCTCTGGAAGAAATCGGCTGTGGTCAGGCCTGGAGAGGGGATTGGCACCATTAGGTTTAAATAAATGCTCAAGAAACACTGTATGTTACAACAGCACCCTTACGACTCCATTAGGAGTTAAGGGATCGGAATTGGAATATCTAGGACTACATTATCCAATGTGTCATTCAATTTTTTTAAGATGGTAAGATGTGTTTTGAGAAAGATTTGGCTGCTATTTCAAAGTCAAGCAACCACATAGGAACTTCATTGTTGGCTTGAATAATAAAGATTTATTTCTTAGGCAGCAGTTCAATTAATTTTAGAAGAATATAGTTAATTGATTCAACTCAGTTATATTATTGGGGCTTATTTTTAACTCCCCAGCAGCATTTTGTACCTAACAAAATATTCATAAAGAGTTTTTACCTAAATCAGAGATTACAACTCAGACATAAACCTGAGGAGAATTTTTAAGTCAAGCTTCTCTTCTTTAATTTTAACACAGAACAATCTACACAGTAAGATGAAATACATTTACATACACATAATAAATTATATAATTTATCTTTAACTCTTAATGTCCTGTAAAAAAATGTCTAAGTCCTGTAATGATTGAACAGAAAATGCTTGAAAACAAGTTTTTTTACAGCTTATTTATAATGAAATTTACAGGTAAGAAACACAGGTGCTTGAGGTGTTTTTACACAAAAGTATTTCACTTTCACCATATATATAGCTCAATAATTCATATCAATTTGAAGATGCAGACTCATGTGGAATTGGGTCTTACAGGATGTTAAGAGTTAAACACTGTTTTTGCATACATTTCATTGTTTCTTCAATTTGTTTTACTATTTTTGTTGTTCTTTTAAGTCATTCTGGATTTTCAATGTTACCTTGTATTTTGTTCGTCTGTTATGTTTTGTCTCACAACTTTCTTGATCTTTTTATACGTTATTAAATGCTCTGCGGTTTCGTCTTCGTCACATCCTGCTGTACATTTTACATCCTCTTCGAACTCAGCTTTATAACATGCTCTAGCATTTACAATGTTTAATCTAAATCTTAAGATTTCTTTACATGTTTTAACATCGTACCTCTTTGGATATTCTTGTTTTTTGAACTTTTCATTTTTTATAAATTTTAATTTTGTGTTTACTTCTACTTCTTTTATTTTCTGTTTTATTTCTTCTATTTTTTCTTTGATTCTTTTCTTCCATTCTGATTTTTTTAACCATTTGTATTGTCTCTATGTCCATGTTTAGTTTCATTTTGTCTGCCCATTTTTCCTCAATTCATTAATCTATATACCATTTCAAGTTGTACATGGCCTCTTCTTCCATTCTACCTGTGAATATACACGTGATGTGTGTCAGCTTTTAAGCGTTGTTGTCAATTTGTTACAAAAATTTTATTTTTTTTTTGTCTAAGTTTCTCTTTTATATTTTGCATATTCCAGCTTAGCACATTGATTGAAGTTGTAGCTTGCTGTCGGAACTGCTAAGGTGTTAATTGCTTTCGTCTAATTTTTCAAAGTGTGTTCGACATTTTCGGATCATTCTAGTCTGTAGGGTATATTCATTTCGAATTGGTTGTATTATCCTATCGTGCTGTGTCTATTCTTCCCTATATTAAAACACACCATTTGATCCCCAATTCTTTTAATGTCTCACTGATTTCATTGTCAGTATTTGTTTACTGACTTGGTTTAACAGCTGCATTTGAAAGAGGCCCTGGTGCATTTATCAAGCCCAAACTCCCTACTGATGTCACAGATATAAAGTTGTATTGCCTGCTGAAGATGTTCAAGCTGTCTCGAACTTGGCATATAACTTTATGTCTTCCATATAGAGCAACTGGCTTATTTATCATGGTCCCTCCGACATTGTAGCCATTCCCTGTAGAGTTTAGGGATGCATTTAATAGGGCAATAACCAGTCAGAACAAAAGTGATTAAAGCGAATATCTTTGGAATATTCCCGTTTTATATGAATTGTGTCAGATTATAGGGCCCCTCCTTGTGATTTAGTAGCATATTTGTTTTCCATTTTGGCATACTACTTTTCATGAATCCAATAATCACTGGTGATAATTCATAATCCCCATTGACTCAAAGATCTATGAATGCGATACACTGTCATACATTTTTAATGGTCGACCCAAACAATATATAAGTTTTCTTTTGTATTTCTACCTGCAGTCTTCTAATATTGTTTTGTTATTTCATTAGCTGATCTTTACAAACATCTGAGTCCCTTCTGCAACCCTTCTGGTCTTCTGATAGAAGGTTTTTTCTGACGAGGTATTGATATACTTTCTTACTTAGTGCCGATGTTAATGTCTTGTAGAAGTTAGAAAGGCATGTGATTGGCCCGTAGTATTTAGAGTGATCGGTCTCCGTAGTTTGAGTAAGAGGACTGCATCAGATACTCTAGTATTTGGGAAGGATACTTTATTAATTAAAACATTTTGGCCATATTTGGAAGTAAGAAATTTAATTTAATCAATTTGGAAGTAAGAAATGTATTTAATCAAGAATGTTTGGATTTTATCTATTCCAGATAATTTCCAATTGCCTTTTCCTCTCATGGCTTCGATTATATTTTCCGCTGTGATGTCTTCCTATTCTTGTGGTGCTACATGATTTGTATTAGCTATATCTTTTCTCTTGTGATTCATCACCTATTGAATCTTGTGTTTCCAAACCGGTTCTGTTTTAGGTCTTCTAGTTTTCTCCTATGTTGAAGCTTACTACTCTGGTTACTACACAAGGCAGTTATATTTATTTGCTCTGTAATTGTTTCTAATGCACGGTTAGCTTGTTTAATTAGGGCTCTATTTTTTTTTAATGCTGTATGATATTTTTCTGGTGTATTGTTTGTCTTCAATTTGCAAGAGCTTTACCTCTTCAGAATTTTCTCTTATTTCGTCTATCATACTTTCTAAGTCACGGCATTCATTCATTTGTACTGGCACTGTTGGTTCTTTTTCCTATTATTATTAGTTAGCACTGTTAGCTTTCAAATTGTCTGTTTCTTGTTTACTGTTTCTTCATCTCTGTTGGGTTGTAGAGTGTGTTGTGTTCTGTTGTAGTGTGGGTTGTGCTGTATTACTTTGCCTTAGTATTTCACTATGCATATTTTCCTGTTCAGTTATTTTTTATTCGGCTATTTCTTTTAAATTTCTCTTCGTGGTGGGCGAATCTCAGGATTGCGTTTTCGTTAGATCTGGTAAGACGACTCTGTGATATTACCTGATGGAGTAAATTTGACAGCAAAGAAGGTTTTATAACATCTAAGTAATCAGCTCTGGTTCATTTATGGCTAATGTGTTTGTTATTTTGACTTAGTGGCTCATGGTGAGACTTTGCCTCGTATATGGTTCGTTTCGTTAAGTCTCATTGCCGAATTGTTTTTGTATTTACATTTTTCAGTTCTAAAAATTTGGGCAATCGTGTTGCCAATATACTTGGTAGAACGATAGGTTTAGAATGTTAATAATACTTTAATTGATATCTGTAGTTTATTGGAAATGTTAAAACATTTCCGAATCACTGGTAGCTATTTTTCAATACAGCTGTGAGTGAATATGGTGTAAACAAACAATATGTTATAAAATTAGCATTAAAATTAAGACCGAAACTTTGCCTTTGATTACACTGGACAACAAATTTCAAAAAAAAATTTACACAGGAGATGTGTAAAGTGATTTAGACTAATTTGGGTACGCTGA
>JAOPJM010233433.1:0-12539 GCA_027124095.1 Muusoctopus leioderma | reverse complement strand
CACACACACACACACACACACACACACACACACACACACACACACACACACACACACACACACACACACACAAATGACAGATACATGCCACTCCCTACATACACATTGTGAATAAAAAGACAGTTACATGTTCATACACCCCAGTAGCACACACGCACACACACGCACGCACGCACACACACATACATGCATACACATACACACACACACGCTCAGCACACACAAGACAAGGTGGATATTTTTTCATCGGTTAGTCAGGGGAAAGGCAGTGCCCAATCATCCTTTTCAGGGCCCCCGAGACTGGTGTTTAGGAAGAGAGGATGTTATCCTCAGGCCGGAGACCTGTCCTGAATACTTGCAACAGAGGACCAGGTGGCGGTGTTAAACCGGGTGACGGATTAAGTCTACCACCCAAATTTGTATCATACGTTCTGCGATTCCATTAGGTTACGGGTGATATGGAGGCGTCTTATAAGGAATACGGCCAATTTTCTTTAACCGAAAACAGGTATGAGCAACTTTGTTTCTAGCAGCGGGTTTTATGAGATATTTGTTCATAATAAATCGAGCCACACCACTCAAAGAATAATTTACCAAACATCGCATGTAGTACAGAGTACCACATATATTACACTGTTGATAATTCGGGGAATCACTCAGCTCCACCAAACCTTGATCGGGAAAAAGTGTGAGTGAATGAGACAAAGAAACGAAATTGTTCAAATTAACAGAGTCAGGCCTAAAGAAACACGAAGGTTGCCTAGTCAAAGCTAAGGCGCGTGTTCTTGGACACGATGGAGCGAAAGCCGTTTGATGGGCTCGGGAAGCAGATGCACAACGTGGTAACAAAGCCACAATTAGGTTTTTTATGAACCACAACGGGCGTGTGCTATTCGATTTCAGGCAGATGTGTGCGGTTTGGGGGTAGTGGTGGACAGGATACGACGGACTTTAGTGCCTACAACGACGGCCTGTCGCAGTTCTCGGTGGGGTGTTCTGGAAAGCCGATAATGGCAGCTGAGATACGGTTGCCAGTGAGTGGTTGCGCGAAAGGAAAATCGTCTTGTTTGGATGGTTTGTCCTACGAACCTTATGGATACATGCCAGACTTGTTCGTACCTCTCTTCGCATACGTATATCGCAACTAGCAACAGGTTGGGGACATTCAGAGCTGTGTTAGCCGAGAAGTAATGGCGAGGAAGAACGCCGCGAACAAGAGAGACATCCTCAACAATTTCTGCCACATAACTCTGCTGAACGCAGAGTTTAAGAGTTTGGCTAAGATACTTGCGAAGATTTCGGAGCGTGTCATCGATAGTGCGGTCCGGAGTGTGCAGACCTGAGCGACACCCACATATCTATCCACAACGGCTTCGGTGGGGATGTGATCCACTTGGATTAATCCAAAGCTTTCGATAAGGTCGGCCATCAATACTTCGCTGGTTTCGGCCCCCTTTTCAGAAGCTGAATTGCTTCAATGTACAGCGGCATCTGCTCGGTGGCCAAGCTAAATAGCCACCTATCAGAACCTTTTCGAATTCCACGCGTGGTCTCAAAAGGGTGCCCTCGCTCGTCGCTCCTGTACGTTTTGGCTCTTGAGCCATTGCTGCGGAAGTTAGAGGGGTTGAGGGGCATTCTGCTTGAACTGGAACGTAGAAGAGCCGTGTCATCATATGCTATGACGTAATCGTGATGGTGTCAGACACTCCATGGGGATAGGAACTGGGACAGAGGTTACAAGCAGAGTCTCGTCTCGCCCAGAAATGGGCTGAGAGGAAGCTATCCCTGAAAGATCAGGTAGAGGTGGTAAACACATACATCCCCTCCGTCATTTATTACCGTCTGATAGTCGGGCCTTGCTCTAGTTTTTACCTCACTAGATTGGAGCATCTGCTCTTTTGCTTCTTGTGGAAGGAATGCATTCCACTGAGAAGATCTATCTGCTGCCAACACGCTCTCCGCGGGGGACTCGTTGTGTCGTGGCTGATGATTCGCAAGCGTGCGTTGAAGCTGCAGGCATCTGCAGAGATTCCTGGACGGCGAGCAGGTGTGGTCGCCGTTTTTGAGGCATGTCGTCTCACATCTCGTTTTTTGACGGAGCTGCAGTCCTGAGTCAAGCGGAAATTAATACTGGGCGTCTGGTATATGGAGTGTTGTCAGGCACTCACTGTTCTCTACAAGTCAGGCAACGTGGTCGGTGGTGTGTCAACCCTTGCATTCTATAGAGGATTAGTGGTGGGCAAGAAACAGTAACGACATTCTCGGGAAAGACTCTGGGCGTCGACGAAGATCAACTGAACAGTCTATTCTAGAAGACTTTCAGCCTGGGGACTATGGACATGAGCGAAGGAGGGTTCAGCTGATTTTTTTTTGTTTATTTATTATTTTATTATATTATTAATTTTTATTTTTTGGCTGGTCGAGCGACCGCATAGAGATTCCCTTGTTAGTAGATAGTTGGTTGCAATCCACAGATCCAGTATTCCAGATATACCAAATCTCCGCCTAATGGAGGACTACACTGTACATTCCGACATGCAGAGTTAGTCTGCTACTATTGTAGTTCTTGCTGTTTTTGTTGTGTAATCCCAGGTCTGCCTTGATTGAACTGATCTATAGACAAATGCGTTCCAGCCGTGACCAACCCATCTATTTTCAGGTATAGTATATCTAGAATAACATTCTCCAATGTGTCCTTTCTTTTTTGAAAGATGGCAAGGTGTGCTTTCAGAGACATTTGGTTGAGGGGATGATGATGACGATGAAGACGACGGCGGCGGTGATAGTTGTGGTGGGATGACGATGGTGATGATGATGATGATGATGATGATGATGAGGAGGAGGAGGAGGAGGAGGAAGAATCAGAAGGTGATAATGATTAGAGGTAGCAATAGTCGTGTGGAAGATAGATCGCTGATGTTGTTTGTACAGATGAGAGCACATGGCAGACGAACGTAATGGGTGCTGTATGATGATAATGTTGGTGTTGGTGTTGGTGTTGGTGGTGGTGGTGATGATGATGATGATGATGATGAGGAGGAGGAGGAGGCGGTGGAATGGTGATTATCATGATGACAACAACGACAATGACGAGACAACGATAATCTCACGCACAAGCTTGTCGACAGAGTGAGAGGTCTAGTTTTATGAAGCGATAGATTAACTTAAACAGTATAGCTTGTCTATTTAAGAATAGAAGCAAAAAAGAACCGACTGTATTATGAGAAGATGTAAACATTTTAATCTTGAGTTGAGAAATAAACACATTGTTAGTGCGTATCAGTTTGGTTTACCAAATAAAGCTTCTTTGTTGCAGCCCACCTACTGCAACATTAAAATAATTACCCTGTCTTGTGTGAATTTGTTCCATACATCAACCACTAGCATGCTAAAACATATATTTTAAAAACTAATAAAACGATATCATACTCGATCAACAAATCTTTTATCACATAGATAATGAAGAAGCTAGTCTGTTATTGTCAGTAACTCGACTAGTTTAACGTAGCAGCTAAATCTTTCGCAACAAATACAATATCGTCATTAAAAATGAGGATCAAATGTTTTGAAGTCTTGATATTAGGACAATATTAGGACAACCAAGATTGGGAGAATCGTTAGAGCGTCGGATAAAATACCTTGCGGTATTTAGTTACGGCCTTTTACATTCTGAGATCAAATCCCTTCGAGGCCAACTTTGCCTTTCATTCTTCTGGGGGCGATAAAATAAAATACCAACTGGTGTTGATTTAATCCACTATTTCCATCCTCAAAATGCGCGGCCTTGTACCAAAATTACAAAACCGTATTAGAACAACTTAGGGCGGTGAATTGGCAGAATTAGCATAGTGTCGGATAAAATGCCTTGCGATATTTAGTTGCGTTCCTTTATGTTTCTGAGTTCGAACCCCACTGAGGTTGACGTTGCCTTTCATCCTCTCGGCGTCGATAAAATGAAGTACCAGGCAATTACTGGTGTTGAGTTAATCTCCCCACGAATTGGTAGGAAATCAATCTTAGGATAACCTGCCTACAATAAAGGTTTACTGAAGAAATGCTATATTTAATCAGCTATATCTTTGCCATTGATCAGTCTAAATGAATCTGGATTCAAATAATGATTATATATTTTTTTTACATTGGTACAAGGCCACAAATTATAGGTGGCGGTGGAGTTATAATCCATTCAATCGACCCCAGAATATAACTGGCACTCATTTTGTTGAACCCTAAGGAATGAAAAGCAAATTCAGCCCTTGTGGATTTGAACTCTTATGACTTGAAACGCTGATAAGAGGAATGTTTCGATCGGTCAGATATCTCTACCATGGATTTTTCCCAGCTGAGCTGACCTAATAAGGGCAACAACAATTACAACCACATTAACAACAACTTTATATGTACGTCTTTCTCTCGCTTCTCCTCCTCATCCTCCTCCTTATCACCATTATCTTTATCTTTACTCTTTTCAGCTCTATCATTCTAACTCCCTCTCTCTTTCTCTCACTGCAACTGCATCAACTCCACAAATCTCCCAATCACGGGTCTATTCCTTAAAACATCAATAGTGTACCAAGCATGTGTCTTCACGGAAAACAACAACATCACTAAGTCCTACATTGGCTTAACAGAGACTACTTTCAAGATTAGGTCCTACTAGCATACACACACATTAAAAACATAAATAGAAGAGCAGGCATCAACTTGTTCAAGTACATATAGTCGTTAAAGGACCAGCAGAACATCAGATATAACAAGTGGACAATCATAGACTGTGCAAATGTATACGAGCAAAATGGAAACTGCAACCCATGTACCGCAGAGAAGTTGGCCATATTACTCCACCCCGAACAAGCCCTGAACTTAAAATTCGAACTGATCTCCTCCTGCACGCACAAACCCAAGTACCTATTGAAAAATTCAAAACCAACTAACAGTGACTAGCACTAAATCCTTTACTGCGAATACAGCCACTATCACCACTATCACTATGTTCATTATTCTTAGTTCTATTTTCACCACTATTTTTACTAATCCTATTATTACTACTGTTTCTATTTTTACTACTATCTTTACCATCATCACTACTATCATTACTTCTACTATTTCTACCAAAAAATAACCAACACAACCAATGAAGAGGCAGAAAGACAACAGCCAATCAGCAAACGCAAAACGCAAACCAATGAACAAACACAGGCACTAGACCACACCTACTCCAACGAATATATATATATATATATATATATATATATATACCACCAATACCAAGTTGTAACAGTTCTCGCCTGAACATCGCAGTGGCGTGAAACTTGAGTCGTGAGACAAACATTCAGTTTCAATAAACTATATATATATATATATATATATATTATGTGTGTGTGTGTATCCTTCACCGATATACATAAATGAAGGATGTAAACAAAGGCGAGAAAATTAAAAAAACGGTGCTCTTCGTGATACATGTTCTGCACCGAGTTACAGCCACTCCATTGTCACTCTTGCCATCATAAATACAGTGAACCAGTGATTGGCTCATTGGAAACTTGTAACCAATGTCGCTATTGTTCACTAATTGTAATATAAAATATAGATAAAGAAATGAAATAGAGAGGGGAAGAGGAGAAAGAAAGATAGCGAACGAGAGAGAGAGGGGGGGTTGGGGTTGGGGTTGGGGTGAAAGAGAGATAACAGTTTCGTATGGGACTGTGTATAACTGGCATTATAGTAAACGAGATAGATAGATAGATAGATAAATAGATAGATAGATAATGTGAGAAAGGGAGAGAGTGGTTGAAACTTTGTGGAAACTGAGTAACTTGATAGCTTAGAAAGGTTGTACAACCTCTGGTATGAAAATGCATACAATACCTGTAGGTGCGCTAGTGAGTCATCTAGTGCACCTGTAGGTGTACGTATGAATCATCTAATACATGTAGGTGCACTTGTGAGTCATCCAATACCTGTAGGTGCACTAGTGAGTCATCCAATACCTGTAGGTGCACTTGTGAATCATCCAATACCTGTAGGTGCACTTGTGAGTCATCCAATACCTGTAGGTGCACTTGTGAGTCATCCGATACCTGAAGGTGCACCAGAGGGCCATCCAATACCTGTAGGTGCACTAGTGAGTCATCCAATAGCTGTAGGTGCACTTGTGAGTCATCCAATAGCTGTAGGTGTACTTGTGAGTCATCCGATACCTGAAGGTGCACCAGAGGGCCATCCAATACCTGTGGGTGCACTTGTGAGTCATCCAATACCTGAGTCATCCAATACCTGAAGGTGCACTTGTGAGTCATCCAATACCTGTAGGTGCACTTGTGAGTCATTCGATACCTGTAGGTGCACTTGTGAGTCATCCAATACCTGTAGGTGCACTGGTGAGTCATCCAATACCTGTCGGTGCCCTAGTGAGTTTACCAATACCTGTAGGTGCACTTGTAAGTCATCCAATACCTGTAGGTGCACTAGTGAGTCATCTAATACCTGTAGGTGAACTAATCAGATATCCAATACCTGAAGGTGCACTCGTCAGATATCTAATATCTGTAGGTGCACTAGTGAGTACACCAATACATGTAGGTGCACTTCTAATTCATCTACTACCTATAGGTGCACTGGTGGTCATCTGATACCTTTAGGAGTACTATCGAGTCTTACAATACCGGTAGGTGCACCAGTAAATCATCCAATGTTTTTAGGTGCAATAGAGTAGATATAAACAAAGGAAAGCCAATGCCCAGATTTCTGCATGGAAGGTGCGGATGGATTTGAAGAAAGCGCTCGTATTCCCAAGCCATATTGCAATAACGAAGCAACGCCCTGACCTTAAGTCATGATCTGCCTTTACAAAAAAGTTCCAATTGTTGAGTTGACGGTGCCTTGGTAGGGCGTGGGTATCCGATACCTGTAGGTGCACTAGTGAATCATCCAATACCTGTAGGTGAACTAGTGAATCATCCAGTATTTGTAGGTGCACTCGTCAGATATCCAATACCTGTAGGTGCACTCGTCAGATATCCAATACCTGTAGGTGTACTAGTGAGTCATCCAATACCTGTAGGTGCACTCGTCAGATATCCAGTACCTGTAGGTGCACTCGTCAGATATCCAGTACCTGTATGTGCACTCGTCAGATATCCAATACATGTAGGTTCAATAGTCAGTCATGGAATGATTGTCGATGATAAATAAATTTATTTGAATTTGGGGGCGAACAACTATCGGTGAAGACCAATACATGTTCGTATGATTGTCTGGTAATGCGTTCAAGTGTTAGATAGTCGTCAGCTGTTATTTTTTATGACACTTGTTGGTTGCTATCATAAGAATGTTCGATTGTGTTCTCATATTTTGGAACTCTTGTGTGTAAAGCTCTGCTCCTTGAGTGCCTTTAGCGGAGCCCACTCTATTACAAGTATTCGGACTAGGACTCCGGTCTAAGGATAACTCTTGAGACATGGTTTCTTCCTCCTTTTCTCCCATCAATCTCAGATGCTCTACAAAATGTCACAGGCGCTGCTCCACCTCTTAGGCATGGTTGTGTGGTTTAGAAGTTCGGGTTCGCTCCCACTGCGTGTCACCTTGGGCAAGTCTCTTCTACTATAGCTTCGAGCTGACCAATGCTTTGTGAGTGAATTTGTTAAACAGAAACTGTGCGGAAGCCCGTCGTGTGTGTGTGTATATATATATATATATGTGTGTGTGTGTGTGTGTGTATGTGTGTGTGTATGTGTGTGTATGTGTGTGTGTGTGCGTGTGTGCGTGCGTGTCTGTGTATTTGTGTTTGTAACTCCGTATCTGTCTTGACACTGCTTCAAAACCGGTGCTTGTTTGTTTATGTCCCGTAACCTAGCGGTTCGAAAAATAGAGACCGATAAAATAAGTACCAGACTTGAAATAAATAATAAGTACCGGGGTCAATTTGATCGACTAAAAACCCTTTAAGGCAATGTCCCATCATAGCCGTAGTCCTATGACAGAAACCAGTAAAAGAGTATAGAGTAACTAAGTAATAAAACATTAATAAAAGAACGCTTTAAAAAAAAAAGTAAAGAAATTCGGCTTGGCTTCCTAACCAACATTCTTGGCAAACCGACACACTGTTTTCCCAAATATATCTACCAAACTCATTACTATAACGGTCAATGCCTCTCCCCTCAACCTTCTAGTTCCATCCCAATTTAGTTCGACAAACTTACTCACCATAAACAACCATTCACTGCGCCCATTCTCATCATGCTTCTCCTTCATTGAATCTCTCAGTACCGGATGTATTGCATCAAGTAGGCAGAAGTATTCCGCTCCAAATCTGAATCTTAATCCGGAATTCTCATTCCATTCTCATTCCATTCATATTTTTGTTTGTTTCGTCTTGTTGTTGTTACCCCACCCTTCCTCTTAACTATTGATTTAACCTTCCTAACTTCAAATAAAACAATTAACGGAAAACCTCACCCAAGCGTTTCAAACATCCACACTAAAATAACCTCAACTGCCGTTCTTTCTTGTTTGGATCGGAAGCAATGTTTTCTAAGACTGTTACAAGGCCACACATTTGTAGAAGAAAGAATATAGTACGTATTTTTTTTCCGACCTCGGAAAGGTGAAAGGAAAAGTTGACCATGCCGCGATTTCAACCCAGAACGCTAAAAGAACATAACTAAATACCCTAAAATACATTACCCTACACACTTTCGATTTTACCATCCGTCGCCCTTGAGTAGCAAATAATTATTTTTAAGATGGATACAAGACCACAAATTTTGGTGGAAGGGTATTAGTCGAATTAATCGATCTCAGTACTCTACTGGTATATTATTTTATCGACCTCAGAAGAATGAAAAGAAAAGTCGTACTCGGAGCAATATAAACTTAGAACGTAAGGGGACGTAACTAAATATCTCAAGACATTTTGTCCGACATATTGATTCTGACATCGATCGACCTTTCAGTTTAACATAATAAGTGAAGTTATTTATATAAAAGCAATGTTTAGTTGTTTTCAGATTTTCTGTAACACACGCATACATATGTAAACACACATACACATATTCACATACATTCTTATATATACATACAAAGGACCATGACGTCATAAGTACACACATACACACATACACACACACACACACACACTAATACACAAGGGACCATAACGTCATAATTACACACAAACACACACAAGTGGACATGACATCATAATTATACACTTGTGCGCACGCACACACTCACGCGCGCGCGGACATACACATACATGTATATATATATAATGCCTCTGTTGTGTCTGAATGAATCAATGTTGTTCAAATGAAAATAGACAAATGTAAACACCTTTTCTGTATATACAATATCTTCGCGAACAGAAAAAGAGGGATCAGCCGGACTAGTTTCAATCCTGTGTTAAGATTTCATCAGCGACGAGTACCCTCTTTTACTGTTCACGAACATACTACTTATTAACCTAATATTACTAAGGGCTTGAGTAAACTGAGTTGACCAATTTGCATTTATAATGAATTCTTGACAGCTAACTCGATTAATAAATTACATGGTGGATTTGGAATGGTTTGTTTCAATGCTATTCTGTACTACAGAGTATATCTATAGATTTTTATCCAACACTGAATGTAATAGACAGATGTAAAAATCCTGTCTGTAAATACACTATCTTTATGGACAGAAAAAGGAGATCAACCGGACTAATTTCAACCCTACATTGGGATTTTATCAGCGATTGAGAGTACCCTCTTTAACTGTCTATGGAAATACTGCTTATGAACCCACTATTACTAAGTGCTTAAGTAACTTGGGTTGACCAATTTGCGTATATAACGCATTCTTTGAAGCTAGTTCGATTAATAAATTACTGGTGCGTTAACAGTGTTTCAAAGCTATACTGTACTACAGAATATATCTATAGATTCTTAGACAACACTACCCATTCCATAGCCATTTACATCCACCAGTTAAACCGACGTTTGTTCGACTTTCCCGTACACATCAAAGCTCGCAAGCTCCACCAACTCGCTGAGTTAACTTCTGCGGCCTTACCATCCTTGTATCCATTGCACTTCATACGTGGCTGTGACTCTCCATCTTTGACCTACCAAATCTCTGAAGATGAGCGTTCGATCCTTCATAGTGTCACCGTTTCATATCCCTCACTCCAACTGTGGAGTAGGAGGGACGAGGTCCAAACACGTACCGACACCGACCGGTTCCTGCGTCGCACCAAATGGCGTGCCATCTTTTACTACAGTATGACTGAGCCCAGCAACACTGATTGCTTTACCGATTTCGGTCGACGTCCATCCCACTGGATGCCCGGGCCGGGACAGTTGAAGACTCTTGATCTGTTCACCAGCTTCTGCCGTTATGCTGTGGACAGCTTTGATTTCCGGGAGCGTTTAAGACGCCTAAATATCTCTCGGGCCGAACTCATTGCACTTCGTCGCCTTCGACACTGACACGGAATCGTTGTTAAACCGACCGATAAGGGCGGTGCGGTGATGGTGTGCCGTTCGGACCTCTACAAGGCCGAAGCACTTCAGCAACTCCTTAAGCCCTTCTGTCTCAAATTACCCAACTACCATACACACCGCAACCAACAACTCGTGTCCACCACCATACGCCAACTTATCTCTTCCTATCTCCTACCTCTCACAACCACCAACATCATCGCCCGCACACCCCGTACCTCCATCATCTACATGCTCCCCAAAATTCATAAGGCTAACATCCCTTGTCACCACATCGTTTCTGTCTGCAACTGCCCTACCGAACTCATATCTAAATATCTCGATTAGCCCTTCTCACCCTTGCTAGCAGACATTCTATCATACATCCATGATACCAACCATGTCCTCCGCTTCTTCAACTCTTTCTTCTTCTCTCTTGGTCTCTCCCAGCTACGTTTTACCATGGACATTAAGTCCCTCTATACTGTGATTTCCTACAAATTCTTCCTGGACTGTCGCACTATGCTCAATCCCAGCAGTCTTAATCTCTGCCACCTTACCGAACTCGCCCTCACCCGCAACTACTTCTCTTTTCGGTGGATATTTGCCAGCAGTTTACTGGAGTGGCTATGGGCACCAGCATAGGCCTCAACTACGCTAATTTGTTTATTGGCTACCTTGAAGCCCAGATCTTCACCCCTTTCACCGGCCCCACCCCAGAGCTGTACGGTTGTTATATCATCGACTGTAACGGCACCACTTCCTCTACCCACGAACAGCTCACACCATTCATTTCCTTCGCTAACTCCTTCCAGCCTGTCTTAGAATTCACATCTACCATCTCCAACATTTCTGTCAAATTCTTAGACATTTCCGATTCTATTGACCACCAAACCCCTCCACCTTCGACTCTTACAAACTTACGGACTCTCACTCCTACCTAGATTTCACTTCATCCCACCCCACTCACATTAAATCGGATATCCCCATCTTACAATTCATTCGCTTCCGCCGCCTTTGTAGCCGAGACTGATTTCGATTTCAACCTCTCACACTTGATTCCCCGCTCCCACACACACACACACACACACACACACACACACACACACACACACACACACACACACACGCGCGCATACACACACACACAGCCTCGCACACACAGCCTCGCACACAGCCTCGCACACACAGCCTCTCACACACTTAATTCCTAATTCTTACACACATACATACACATACACATACACGCACACACACATACACATACACACACACTCACTACAATCTCTCCCACACTTAATTTCTCCTGCGCATGTCCGACACTAGCCTTCCATCCTCGCGCTCTTCTCTGTTAGAAACCATTTATTATCATCTACTTCTTTTTCACCATTATTCCTCGTGCTACCTCCTCCATTATCACTATTCGTTTTCCCCCATCTTCTAAAACTGTTCGAAACGTCGATATCTCTTCCTTTTCTTCGTAATAAATTGACTTTGTATTCCCGTTCGTCGTTTTGTTGTTGTTGTTGCTGCTGTTGTTAATTTGTCTTTGCTCGGAATTTGCTTTCTGGATATATACATACTACGCTGACGGAACCAAACCCAGCTTACACGGATACTGGATTCTTTAAATAATTTGCCTCTTCTGAGAATAGCTTTGGCATATTTGTTTAATCCCATACTCATTTTGATATCACAGCTGAATTCATGTATAGTTTTAATAGATTCTCTAGCTGGGCATTGCCTCTTGTAAATAGCTTTAAATCGTCCCTATTGAGGAGATGTTTTGTAATTCGTTCACAGCATTTTGAACCATTGGTGTTTTGATCCAGAAAATATCTTAATAGAGTCAAATCCAAACACAAATGGGGGTTTCACTGACTCGACCTAACCAGTGGGTTCCCACCTGTGTGTGCGGGAGTAATTATAAATGTTTTTTTTAATGTTTTTATTACGATTATATCTTGTTTTAATTATTGTGCTTTATGATAGTTTTATATTTATTTCATGTTTTAACGTCCTCACCCTTACCCTCGTTTTTATATAGCTTTGTTCGTCCAGCCCCCCACACACATA
>JAOPJM010233235.1:0-12540 GCA_027124095.1 Muusoctopus leioderma | reverse complement strand
GGTCGATAAAATAAAGTACCAGTCAAGTACTGGGGATTGTTGGCCTTGTGCCTAAATTAGAAACAATTATTTAGCCTTAACTTAAATCATCCCCAATTGAGTAGACCTACAATAAAAAGCATTGCAGCCATAACCATTCCATCTTGTATTCAGATATAGTGTATCACAGACTAAATTCCAATGAGCCCTTTTTTTTCTAAGATGGTAGGGTGCAATTTTAGGGAGAGTTGGCTTAAATTTTTAGCAGGTTGAGCATCTGCATAGAAGCTCCTTCATAAGCTTAAGTCTAATGAGATTATTGATGCTGTCATTACTTTTGTGTGTGATTTTTTCATATTTTTCTGAATTGAGTAGGAAGTGTAGGTTAAACAGGTAAATTGACAGAAAAAAACAGAACTTACTTCAGATTACGGACAATTTAGCCAAATAGGTTTGAAGGCTCATGCACAGGAAAAACAACAAAAAGGGTTCACCTTACGTTCAATTCACTTACTCACACTCTGAGTCCTCGTGCTGCACTTGATGGCCACCCAAAACTTACAACTTGGCTCCTTTTAACATGTCTTTCACACCAAGCATACACTCACACCTCGCAGATACTGTCCAAGTCCAGCATGTGTTCCTCACAACTAGCCCCCATGTGTAAGATCACCAGAACCGGCTGCTTGCTTGCATCACTTCTGCTGCCCACTTGTTGCCTCTTGCCATCCTGCTCTCCTATGGCTGTCGTTTGTATCACAGGCCCCTCCCACTGATCTAAAGATCACCTCACACAACAGCAAACCAATGAGCCCAACAATAAAGAAGAAACAAACAGAAAATAACACCTCTGTTTCTATATACAGGCTATCTACAGTTGAGAATTCAGCCAGATCCCACCCCTTCATGCCATCTCATGGCTGCTTGTCCACTTGAGAGGATATTGCTCTCTCTGAGACCTTTGCAGGGCTTCAACGTTAGCCTCATCTCTTTGTTGTCCATCGTCTCCTTCTTGTCCATCATCCCCAGTCTCATCGTCCAATGAGTTTACAACCCTATGGACATCCAAAATATGATGCGACGTTCCATCAACTGAAATGTTATTCTGGGAAGTAACACCCGTCACTCTTCCTTTCCTCCATTGAGAGGTGCAGTGTGCTTTGGGGGGCTTCACCCAAACCTCATCCCCAATCTGGATGGATGCAGGTCCCTTCCTCTTCCCCAATGCACATCGGCGCTGTGTTTGGATGTCTCCACCCATACCTGAATACTGCTCTCTGTGGCACCGACTTCTCTGCCTGCCCTGACCTGGTTGACATGTTGTACCAGAACACTCTCTCAATCAGGGAGACATGCCCCTTTCAGCCATGGCCTTAATTGTACAATGATGTATCTCTACGATTCCATTCCTGCTTGGTCTATATGCAGCTCAAAAGTAGCACCCGATGTTCCACCTATCCAGCATGTCTTTAGCGATTCTGACCGAAATGCAGCACTGCTGTCCATCAGCACCTCATCCACTGGGCCCCTACCCCAAAATATTTCGTTCAGCACCCCTGCACTTTCAACTGCAGTCTCCATCTTGATTTCTCTCCATATAGCCACTCGACCAGGTCTGCAGCCAATCTTAGAGAGATACACTCCTTGCAGATAATGTGTCACATCTACTGCCAGACTCTTCCAGTTGTCTTCAACACAAATTCTCCCTGTCTCATGTACCCACAGTGCGGGGTCAATTGACTGACATCAGTCACAACTCGCAACCACCCTCTGAACACTTTGTCTGGTGACATCAGGGTCAACTTTCCTGACCAGAAATAGGGACCTATCCATCCCCATATGGTGCAAGGTGTGCAACCTCTTCAACTCCAGGTTCCCCAAACAGCACACCATGCCTACTCCACCCTCTGAATCCTCTGGCACCTCCGACCATATTTTCCTCACCCTGGTGAGAACATCTACCTTATTCTTCTCTGAGGGTACAAAAGTCACATGCAGCTTCAGATCAAATTCGGTATTTAACTCGACCAGAATTCCTAACCATCGCTTAATGATCATCTCCACAGCTCCTTTCGGTGACCACTGATCTCACCCATCCAAGCACAGTAGCTGAATCTGTCCAGATTTGGATATCATGCAACTCCCTCCTCAAAGCCAAATTTATGCCCTTCAATGCAGTCTTGCCCTTGTATCTCACCAGCTGATACTTCCACAATTTCTCAGCGACACAAAGCTGTAGATAGGCTGACTTCAGATTGACAATTGTAGAAGTCACCGTCATTCATCTCCACTCTCGCAAGGTCTACCCACACACATTTGTGGCTTCACCACCTATGTGACATGCCACATGATCATTTAATTCTCGAAAGTCTAACACTGGCTGGATCTTGTTTTTCGTTGATTGAGCCACTGCCATCAGTGATAACACTCCACATTCTACCTCCTCTCCCAAGGCATCAGAATACTCTCCTCGATAAATCTTTCCACCTCCCTGTCAAACCCGAGTCTCACCACCCCCTTTAAATAACCCACTTTATTCTTCAACACAGGAGGCTCTTCTTTCCAGAACCACTCGACTGTCTAGTGCTTACCATCAAACTCTGCACGAAAATCCTTGTCCCCAATTTGACAAGAGAGATCCCCTTCTTCAGAGATCACTTCAACAATTCCTCAGTCCCCACTCTTTGGCTGCTTGCTCACAGCACAATGCGCCATCCAAAACTCTACCCCATCTTCATTGACTGTAATGCCTCCAAGTCAGCCGATCACATCCATACCCATCACCACATCGATACCATCAACAATGCAGTTGATCACAATCACCCGAACCTTCAGTTGTGTCCTATTTACCATCAACTCTACAGTACTGGTACCTCTACACCTCACCTCTCATCCGTTGACTGCCTTCATTCTACTCATCCCACTCCAGCTATCCACCAGCCTCGGAGTCACTAGAGTGGTCGTGCATCCTGTATCAACGAGCCCCCCCCTCCATCCTACCAGAACTTTCACCGCGGGCAGTGAATGCAGAAGTGCCTTTACTTGATTGAAGGGATAGCCACCAGTGCAGTAGCCCTGCTCTGACTGTTTCCAAAGATACAGTGGCTTGCCATGTGACCTGCCTAGTTGCACCGATAGCAGATCAGTTCCAGCTTAGGCTCATTGCAGTCTTTGACCCTATGCGGTCCTCAACATCTAAAACATTGCCCCCTTGAATGCTTGCACCTGCCCCCATCCCTCTCTCGGCCCATTACTACCCATCGGTTGCCATCTTGTTTCATCTGGTTTCCTCTTGGCCACTGCTGCTAGATCTTGGGTTTTATGCACAGTCCGTACCCTAGCCTTTGGCACTAAATCCCCCACCACCATGGTGTCAATGTCCAGCAACTGCTGCAGCCTTACTGAAATGTGATCAGGGAAGCCGGTCACAAATCTAAACTTAACTATTCTCTCCAATCCCTCTCCATTGAATCCAGCCAACCTTCTAATCTCATTAACATACACATCCACCTGTTCCCCATTCCATTCCACCTTTCCTAGCTTGCCGTAGGCTATGAATGCCCCCTCTGTGAAAGCTTCTTTCAGCCTGGTTCCTATCTTTCCTGCATCTAATTGGTCTTCCTCCGTCATTTCCAAATACAAAGTTAACACATCTCCTTCCAGATATAACGGAATGAAGTTCGCAATGTCTCCGATCCCCTGCAATTTAGATACCAGTCTCATTTTTTTCAACCATGAAATAACGTCTCTTTCGCCATTAAAGGACCTCACAACCTCACTACCAATCCGAACTTTGCTCGACACGCCTGTCTTAGAAGTACTTCTACTGTTTGCCAAAATAGCTTGTAGGTTAAACAGGTAAATTGACAAAAAAATATGGAACTTATCTCAGATTATGGAAAATCAAGCGAAATAGGCTTGAAGGCTCATGAACGGGAAAAACAACAAACTCTACCTCTCACATGTCCAGGTGGCCTTTCATTTTATTTTTTGTATTTTTGTTTCATTGTGTAGTTGGAAAGTGGATGTAGTCTGTAATGATTCAAAGTGTGCTGTTTTATGTTCCTTGCAGTTTGTTGTGGAGAGATTTGGGGTCCAAGTAGGACTGACATAATTCATTGGGGGTTTTAACATATTGTTTGTATACTCGTGTTGTTTATTATTTGTGTTAACCAAACATGATCTAGGAGTTCTTTTAGAGTGTTCATGTGTTGTATTGCTTTCTTTGCTATGTTGTCAGTAGTTATTGTGAATGTTTAAGAAGTGTTGTATGGAATTCCTAGTATTTTTATCTTCAGTACATGTGGTATGTTTATATTGTTGAGTGTTATGGATGGTTGTATTTGATGTTCTCTTGTGTTACTAGTAAGATGGGAGATGGTGGATTTGGTTGATGCTGCTTTTAGTCTATTTTCTTTTTAGCCAAGTTCTTAGGGAGTTGGTGTTGATTTGGAATGCTGTGCAGCTGTATCTGGGGAATGGTAGCATGATGTAACTGCAATGTCATCTGTATTCTATGGAAAATGTGCAGATCATATTGGTATGAGTTAAAAGAGTGAGTAAGAGAATCAATCTTTTTGGAGAAATTGCAGATTTTACATCGCATTACATCACAAATGATTTTCCTATTGAACAAAGGAAACTATATTTCCATTGGTTTTTCAATTGCTGATACTATTGCAACTGCTGATAGAAGTGTCACTGTTTTTTTCCAGAGACAGGAGGCGAGATTTGAATGCACAAAGCCAGAACAGATACCACAAGGTATCCCATTCTATGCTCTAACAATTCTACCAATCCACTACCCTGGACTGGTACTTTATTTATCTATCCCAAAACGATGAAAGGCAAAGTTGACCTTTGTGGGATTTGAACTCAGAGCACAGAGAGTTGGATCAAATACAGCATAGCAGTCTATCTGATGCTCTAATAATTCCATCAATTGTTGTTATTGATGACCTGAGAGATAATTTGTTAGCCAATACGTTTTTGTTGTTTCTGAAGGATGTGTTAAGTATTTTGTTTATAAGTGGATGGCAAGGAATGGAATGTAATGCTTTGCTGATGTTGATGGTAGTTAGGATGGTGCATGTGGGTTTTATTTATTTTTTTGTTGAAACTGTCATGTATGCTTTGTGTAAAGTTTGTGAGTAGTGGGGTTGTTTTCATTGTAGTTGTTATTCTTTAGACCTAGGTTAGCCCTTATCAAGCAGACCTATGATCAAAGGTGTTCAAGCTGTGAACTCACAGTCTTTTTGTATAACAGGGACTACATTGTCTAATGTGCCTTCATTTAAAAAAAAAAGAAAGTAAAGGGATTTGAGGGAGATTTAGCAGCTTTTTCTTGCAGGTTAAATGACCACATAGATTCTCCCTCATCAGCTCGTGAATAGTGGTGTTGTTGTTCAGCCCCAGGTGAGCTTAAATGAGCAAAGATATGTTCAAAACATTCCAGCTAAGACCACCCCATCTTATTTTCAGATATTGTATATCTAAAACTATTTTATCTGATGTGTCCTTCCTTTTATAACACAGTAGTTTATTATTTGAGGGAGATTTGGCTGCTATTTCAAAGCAGGTTCCCAACATGGTGCCCACGCCCAACAGTAGGGCAATTTGAAAATGCTACAGTAAAATGAGATTTATATATGGCAGTTTCACCTAGGCCTTCCTTTTCGAGGTGTTAGCTCTTGGGAGTAAGATGTATACTTGCAGGTGTGTTAGCATGAGTGCATATTTGACACTACCTGTGGTGGCAACGAGGTCCAGCTGCACTGCTCAGTTACCAAATGGTGAGGTTTGGACACTCGTCAATTAAGATGGCACAAGGTGTTATTTGGGTACTGCCTTGAGTTTCCCTCCTGCTGTGATGCACATGTGCATGAGCCATTGATTCTTGTCGTGATATAAAAGTCACAGAGACTATGAAAACATGAAAACACAGAATGCAAAAAGCATGATAACACAAGAATGCAGCACTCAAAGACTTAAGATCATGAGACCTCGGTTAGTGACAGACAGTGATAAATTGTGAGATTACAAGAGGGACAAGGACTTGAATGTCCAAGTGAGCAGTGGAAGTTCCAGCGCAGGAACGTAGCTAAAGATCACTCTGTGAACAGAGTCAGACTGGGTGAGTAGGTATTAATCTCACTTTTCCCCGACTGAACCCAACCTCCCCTCAGTGTGCTGGTAGGACTTAATCAGTAAATAATAAATCGGTTGAACAAACCTTTGAATTTTACTATTAGTTGCTATCAGAATTGTAGGAGACGCATGCTCACAGTGCCAAGCCCTGGAATTCTCTCAGTCACAGTAAGGGTGGCTTGGCTTCTGGCCTAGTCACCTGTGACATATTTTGGCGATTACTTCAGGACTTAGCACTGCATGCCATACACTTTGGAAAGTGATTTTGTGCTCTGTAGTAGCTTAGCACTGATTGATACCATGTGGACATTATATCCAGTCTGTTCTTGCATTCTTTTCTAATGTGTGTATACAGTAAGTCTAGTACATACAGGTATTGATTGTCCTTTATTAATAACCAATAGAGTGCATGATATGTACATATTTGTAATGTCGTTTTGTAGGTAAATTGTATAATTTCAGTAACTGTATAAAAGTTACTTGTATTGCTTATCATACTTTGTGTATCTCTTATTACTGTGGGGGCAGTGTGTACTACTTTCTGAATTCTTTGACATTCGTAAGTGATCATGTTTCCTCAGTAATGATGTGCAGGACCAGGAAGGGGATGACAATGAAGAAATGCGTGAATGAAGGATCCCTCAAGGGAACAAGAGGTACACTCAAGTAGCAGCTTCTGAGGCCTTGAGTCTTTTGAAGACAACTGAGAAAGTGACACTCTGTGAATGTTAGGCTACCAATGCCCTTCAGTCACTGAAAAGCCACTGAATAATCAAATGCAAAAGATTAGTTTTATCTATATATATATAAATGAAAAAAAAAAAATTCTAGAAAACCAACAAATCATCAAGAGTAAAAAACAACCCAAAACATTGAAAAATATATTTACTGGAGCAAAAATCCATAAACAAATCCCCAACCCCACAGCCACAAAATGCGGTAGACCAAACTGTGGCACCTGTTTATACCTAACTGAAGGATCCGAATTCAAATTTAAAAATGGACAAAATTTCAGAATAAAAGAAAATTTTTGTTGCAACTCCAAGAACCTAATCTATGTGATAACTAGCTGTGGATGTCTGGAAAACTACATCCGGCAGACCGGAATGTCATTACGCAAAAGAATGACTCTACACCATCAACAAATGATGAAAACACCAGACAAATCCCTTTAAGTGGACACATAACAATATGTGCAGGAATGAACCTCCCTAACTTTAAAATATTCCCCTTCTACAAATGCTCAGATTCATTTACAGAACAACAAAGACTCAATAAAGAAAAATAATTTATCAACAAGTACAAACCAGGCTTAAATGTATAATTACTAATTCTAGCATAAAGAACAATTTACTAAAAGGTTTTATTTCAAGGAAGTAATTTAGCTACCTTCAATCGCACATTTTTTTTAAAACGCATATTTAATGTAATGCATATTGAATGTATTCATATTACTGAAATTTAAAATTATAACTTTTCCACACAAAATTTGTTTTTATAATAATGGTGGGGGGAAGCATCACATTTTTTGAGGTGTTGATGTGAGGTAGGGTGCCAAAAATGTTGGGAATCACTGATGCAGAGGCTGTCAAATTTGCTCACAGCCAGGTTGTTGTTTAGCCCCTGGTCATCCATGATTGAAAAAAACCTGTGATCAAAGGCCTCCCAGCCATGACCATCCCATATTTTTGTGTATCAGAGACTACATTGTCTAATGTATCCTTCTTTATTTAAGATGGCAGGGTGTGATTTGAGGGTGGGATTCATGTGACGGCATATGAATCCATGCTGCATATTGGAAAGAGTAACATTTAGGTTGGTCATGTCAAAGATGAGTTTTAAGATTTTTTAGGGTGTGTATTGGAAGGTGATGGATCTTTTTGATGCTGCTTTCGTTGATTTTTGTTAGCCTTCATCATCTTATTATGCTTGTCACAACATGTATTTGAGTGTTATGCTTTTAACAACCTTAACTATGGAATGAAATGGAAGACATAATTGAAATCTTGAACATAATGAAACAATGTTATAAAAATCTATAAATTTATGCATCAAAATTGAAATAAGAAAATTTATAAAATGTGGAATTTCAACGAGTCCCACTAGTTATAATTTTTCCTAGTTTCCAAATTCTAGGGATTTAGCAGTGTTAGTATGAGTAATTGAAGATATATGTTAGTGTAATAATTCCTTCAGGCCGTAGGTGATTTTGTCAGGTCCTGAAGCTTTCGAGTTTTGGGATTTCTCTAGTGCTTTTCTGATGTCTGATGGAAGGAACAGGTCAAAGTTATAGTTTATGTGTATCTTCCATTTTGTATTTCTGTTTTCCTTGAGTGATTGTTGGTGACTGATTTTGGAAAGTGCTTGATAAGTGAGGTTACTTGCTATTGCAGTGTAGGTATGTAACTTGAAGTAATGTGTACATTTTTTTGCTTTGATCATTGATGTGTAAATGAGTTGGGATGATGGTGAGCAGGTTGTTGAAAGAGACCTGGGGAATTGTTTATCTTATGGTTGTTGTAGTTAGTAAGTGATGTTTAGAAAGGTATTATTGTAGTTAACTGGGTGAGGTATGTGGGTGTGATGGTGTTTTTTTTAAATGGTTTTGTCAGGAGGAAGAGAGAGTGCCCATGCACTTTGCTGGTCCTTCAAGACTAGTACAATTGATACAGTAGTTGATGTTCAGTTTGAAGATCTATAAGTCGACATCTGCAGAAAAAAAGTGAGTGGCAAGGGAATTCCAGAGGGTTGATGCTGTGGATATGAAAGATTCAGCATAGTGCTTAATGCGGGGTCTGGGTGGGTGAGACACAATATGGGTGGCCATGGAAGGAGAGACAGGTGTGTTGCATGGGTTTCGGTGGAAGTGGTAGTTCAGAGGAGCAGAGCTCATTGCAATAGCAATAGAAGAGGTAGAGTAAGGATACAGCACGTCTTTGGGTTAGAGGTTGTTGTGTGTTGGTGAGTGAGCTTTTACCAATTAGACCAATGGGCTTCTTTTGGATGTGGTCCATGATGTTTGTGTGTGTAGCAGCAGCACAGTCCAACAGATGTGGGAGCAGTACTCCATTGTGGGTCTTACTTAAGCTTTGTAGAGAGTCAGCAGCTGATCAGAGCTGAAGTATTTTCTGGCTATGAAGAGGAAGTCTAATCTTTGAAATGCAATTTTAGCTGTTATGCATTATATTTGCTGCATGCTTTGCTTCCAACTCCACAATACACACACCCTGAGTAACTTTGAAAGTTTTAATTGTATGTTGTCTAAGACTAGAGAGCATGGGGTATAAGGTTGTCATCCTGCTATGTGCAGTGATCGTGTCTTCAAAAGAGATGAGATTGTCACATTCGTATTATAGAATGTTTTTTGTGAGGAGGGGTCTCTGTTCATGGAGGTATTGCAGGTTTGATATGAGATGTCTACATTGCATGTGGATGACATCTGTGTGTGGAAGGTTAGAGAGGAGTAAAGAGTGGTATCAATTGGATAGGAGTAAGTGTTATTAGAAGTGACAACAAGCAGGTTGTTAATGTACAGGAGGAAGAATGTGGGTGACACAACCAAGCCCTGATTCACACCAGAGTTGATGGAATGTGGATCAGAGAGCAACCAATCAGATTGGAAGCTTCCTATCAGATTGCACACACTGTAGTGGTGCAATCTGATAGGAAGCTTCCAATCCAAGAAATGAGAGATGCATGAAGATCATAGGTGGGCTGCTTAGTCAAGAGATTCTTGTTCAATCATTGACACACAGTTAAAAGCTTTTTTGATGTCAAGTACAATGACATTGCATTCACAAAACCTCTCAAGAGTGGGAACCATGCTAGTTGTCACTGAGGATGGAGAGATACTCAAATTGATGAAGGTGATTGTTAATAACTGTTTCCATCACTTTTGAGATGCTGGAAGTGAGAGTACTAGGCTGGTAGCATCAAAGAGGTTGCCATTCTTGGGGGATGAGACATACTCTGGCATGTTTCCAAAGATTGGGATAGATCTCTGTAGAGAGAAAACGATTGAAAAGTTTGGTGAGGATAGGAGAAAGTTTTGAAGTGCAATATTTGGGGGTAATGGAAAAGACATTGCCAGGGATGGTGATCTTGTTTATTTGAAGTAATCTGAGGTGTTTTTGTACTTAGTGTATATATATACGGAGGATGGTAGGGTGGGGTGAGACTAGTGGAGTGGACAAGAAAAGTTTTTGAGGAGTCTCGATGAGTGTGTGTATTGTGGAGTTGGAAGCAAAGCAGGCAGCAAATATAAACCCTTCATCCACAGTAGTGCTGCTTACTTAGCCATCTTGGTTGAGGAGAGGTGGGTATGAGGATTCCACAAAGATGTTCTTGGCAAGGGGCCTGAAGAATCAACTGAAATTTGGGAGTTGGGAGAGCTTGTAGGCTGTATGATGCATGAAGGTATCTTTTGCTTTTCAGAGAGTTGTCTTACAAGAGTTGCAGCGGGGGATAAAAGTTACCCAGTTGATTGAAGTAGCTGAATTTCTCCAGGTATTGTAGGCCGTGTTCTTCACCTTAACTGCTGCAACACAGCTGTGTGTGAACCACTGGGGGAGCTAGGGGTTGGGCTTTAGTTGTGTGTAGGATGTGAAGGCACATGTCTAACAGGATGATTTTGGTCATCTGCTTTTCTACTTGGGAGCATTAACTTAAAACTGGCTGAGTTGATGTGAAGTGCCATATGGTTTGGGAGGCTGGGGTGCTGCAATGTGTGGCAGGTGGCCTTGATTATGACAGTAGAAGGATGATCTGATAAGTGCAGAGATGGTGGCAGTTTGGTAAAGGCTGGGCTTGGAGGTGAGAAAGAGATCAAGGGTATTTGAAGTGTCTGTGTTGATCAAGAATTGAGGTTGTTTAGGATGTAAAAGGAATTAAGTTTGCTTGTGATGCTATTGTGTCTCCTTGTATTATCTGTATTGTTTTTCTACCAGGATGCGTTTTGTACACTGAAGACTCCCCAATGGTAGTATTTGTGAGTGTGTTAAGGTGTTGTAGCTGGGGTTTATAGTTCGGTGAGACAATTTGTGGGATTGGTGGTTCTATACTCTTTTACTTGTTTCAGTCATTGGACTGCGGTCATGCTGGGCACCGCCTTGAAGGGTTTTAGTCGATCAGATCGACCTCAGTACTTATTTTTTAAGTTTGGTACTTATTCTATCGCTCCCTTAGCCAATATGCTAAGTTACGGGACATAAACAAACAAACACAAACACACACACATATACATATATATATACGATGGGCTTCTGCAGTTTCCATCTACTAAATTCACTCACAAGTCATTGGTCGGCTTGAGGTTATAGTAGAAGACACTTGCCCAAGGTGCCACACAGTGAGACTTAACCCGAAACCATGTGGTTGTGAAACAAACTCCTTAACCACACAGCCATGCTTGCGCCTATTGTATGTGTATGTTATATTAATGTTTTCATGTTACTGGTTTTTATTTTGAATGCTTGAATTTCTAGTGTGTTGTCATGCCATAATAGAGTTTGAGTGTTGTTTTTGGTATTTATATACTGGAGTCATGATTTTATGTATGTTATGAGGGCTCCATCATAGTTTGGCCTGTTCTCTTCCTGAGACAACAAGTGAGCTTCTATGTGGCTGTGAGTCAAGGAGGGAAACTCTACACAATCATGAGCCAACAAAGGAGCCTCTATGCAGTTACTTAACCTGCAGGAGATTTGGCTGCTACTTCAGCAGCCAAATCTCTTTTAAATCACATTGTATCATCTTCAAAAAGAAAGAAAATTCTAGTTGGTGTAGCCCTGGATACATTATCACAGAAACCCCCCCCCCAAAAACCGGAATGGTCATGCTTGGAATACTGGTCAAACAAGGAAAAGCTGATATAGAAAAATGTATGAGGTTCTTGTTTAGTCCCAGATTAGCCCTGATTGAGCAGATCTAAGATCGAAAGCATTCGAGCCATGATCATCCATCTTAATTTCAGACGTGGGATAATGTAGTTCTAGATGCACTATGTTCTTCCTTTATAAAGATAATGGTTGGGTGTGATTTGAAGGAGATTTGGTTGCTATTTCAAGCAGGTCGAGTGACCATACAGAGAAGGTGATTAGAGATTGGTACGTATGTTATGGCTGTCCATTCCACTTTTAGAGAGTTAGATTTAGTAAATCTCAAAATTTATCATAATAATTTGTGCATGGGTGTGTGTACTTGTATGTGAGAGTATGTTTCAGAAGCGTTAGTTTTTATATAAATAATTAAGTTAAATGACTCAGCTTGTTTAACTCTTAACATCCTGTAGGACACGGTTCCACATGATATTGCATTGGCAAATTATGAATCATTGGACTATATATATATATGGTGAAAGTGAACTATATTTGTGTGAAAATACCTCAAGCACCTGTGTTTCTTACCTGTAAATTT
>JAOPJM010233029.1:5000-12540 GCA_027124095.1 Muusoctopus leioderma | reverse complement strand
CTAATTATCTAATTAGTATCGAGTACAAATACAGTTGTTCACTTTAAGGTTAAGCGATCCTTGGAAAAGTTACTTCGGATCCTCCTCAGAGTTTTTCATTTGAGCTTGTTGTCTGCTGGTGGTAAAACAACCGTAGGTATCTATATTCGATAATAATTAATGTTTATTTAAGTTTTTATGATAAATAGTGTTAAGTATTATTACAATTAAGGAACCTTGTTTAACTCTTAACATCCTGTTAAAACTTTTCTAAGTCCTGTAAATGATTGAGCAAAAAATGCCTAAAAGTGGGTTTTTTGCAGCTTATTTATTGTGAAATTTACAGGTAAGAAACACAGGTGCTTGAGGTGTTTTCACAGAAAAATATTTCACATTCACCGTATATATAGTTCAATGATTCCTATCAATTAGATGATGCGGTATAGTGTGGAACCATGTCCTACAGGATGTTAAGAGTTAAATAATATAACATTAACTTCGTTGTTTTTTCTTTAAACCTCCAGACCAAGGAGCCTTCTGGACGACAGAGCGGTCCTCTTCCGAGACACTTGCATAGCTGTCAAATACAGTTGTTCACTTTAACGTTAAGCGATCCTTGGAAAAGTTACTTCGGATCCTCCTCAGAGTTTTTCATTTGAGCTTGTTTGTTGTCTGGTGGTGGTAAAACAACCGTAGGTATCTAAATTCGATAATAATTAAAGTTTATTTAAGTTTTTATGATAAATAGTGTTAAGTATTATTACAATTATGACAAAATTGGTTTCAAAAAACCCAAATGGCAACCCTAATCTAACGACATCGTTAGATATCGTGGTTTTTATCACAGTTTATTCTGGACGACAGGGTGGTCTGAGGTCGAGACAATATATACTATAGTACAGGGGTGTCAAACTCAAATCACCGGCGGGGCGGATTTCGAATATTTACGGCTTTCGCGCGGGGGCCGGATTAAAATTTTCGAAACTATACATACGCGATTGAAGAACAATATTATATAATTTAGCTATTAAATCAACATTCGATGGGCCACATCAGTGCTTGAAGAGGGCCGCATATGGCCCGCGGGCCGCGTGTTTGACATGCCTGGGTTATCGGATAGTGAAAATAGATCGAGACCATTCGTAGAATTGTATGTGTATATTCGTGGGGAAGATCTATTAAGATGAGGAAACCAGAGAAACTCCAATTACTCAAAGGAAATTCTTTAAATTATTATCCTACCGAGGTCAACTTTGCCTCATTCTTTCGGGGTAAATAAAGTACCAGTCTAGGGCGGTGGACTGGTGGAATTGTTAGAGCGTCAGATGAGATGCTTTGCGGTATTTTTTCCGGCTCTTTGCGCTCTGGGTTCAAATCCTTCTGTGGCCTACTAGGTGGTAGACGTATCCTCCGATTTAACACCACCACCAAGCCCTTGGGTGCCTTTAGCGGAGTCGACCGTTGCAAACATTCAGGTCCCCGGTTTGAGGATACCTTCCAACCTCCCTCCCTCCCACCAGTCTCAGAGGCTATGTAAAAGGGTGATGGGTACTGCCCTTTCCTCCTGACCAAACAATATAAAAATGCAGTTTAACTTACGATTTAAAATATTTACAAATTCATTTACATTTTTAGCAGGTTACAATATAAACATGCTTAGAACATTTAACACCCGAATTTCTGTAACTGCAGCTCAGACTAGCTGGTGAAAGTTAGGCAAGGGATTAGGTCCGTTCTACAGTGACCGTAGCATAGTGAGAACACGAAACTAAAAATGTAAAAAAGTGGAGTTGTGTGTAGAATCGGCTATTTACACCAGTTTTGAATTATTACAAACATTTAAAATGTGAAACTATTAAGTTCCGAATGAAATCTCATTACCTGACAAAATGTTTCGATACTCGTGACAATTCTATTAACGAGAGAAGGCTAGCTAAAATCAGTTCTGACCCAAAGCGAAGCTAACATTTAATTTATAAACAGAAAAAAAGAAATCACGAGAAATTAAAGATTAAACATTTGTGCTCGCTCTAGTTTATTTAATAAGTGAAATGATTCGAAAGAATATTTAAATACTCACAGTAGATATCAACCATTTATCGTAGCCACCGATTTGATTGAAAACACAAAAGTCATTCCCCAGTTCAAAAGTGCAGTTAATATCAGCATCTTTAAGAAAATTGTTTTTACGAGATATGCAGAACATTAAACATTTTTTCCGAAATAATTGTTTCAGATTTATAAAGTTTTAAAGTAAATGATACGTTGAAATAGTAAAGTTTAATTGTTATTGCTTAATATTTCGTATTTGGCTGTGCCAGTGATTGTTTAGAAGTGATATTTTCAGTACGATTGTTTAAGCAGAAGGACAAATCGCACTTAAAATGTTCAGAAGGACAAATTCCTGGAAATGTTTGCTCAAATAAATTAAACATAAAATAAGGTTATATTCAATAAATCTTACTATATTCAGTTGATATATTAAAGTTCACTGTAAAATCAATATCATCCAGGTTATTTGAAGATTCTAGGATAAGCATCGCAACATTAGTGGTTGTATTGAATACATGATTTAGTTTTGCACTTTTGCCGCAGAATCTAAAAAGATAAAGAGGTAAACATTACATAAGCGAAATTTGGAAAAAAAAAAACAAAAAACAAACATACAACTTTCCGAATGTCGTTTACAATCCTGTACACATTACCGAAAACAAAACTGCTGGAAGCCTCTATAGATCTACTAGAAATAGCCAAATCTCCCTCAAATTACACCCTATCAATTACACCCTTCAATCAGAAAAGATACGTTGGACAATGAAGTTTCTGATACATTAAGAAACAATAGTGCCTGCTCAATCAGAATTGAACTGCGGTTCAACAACAGTGTTTGGTCTGAAGATGTGTACATTGGTTAGTTCAAGATAGAGAGCAGTGTTAGCCGTGGACGATTACTATTTGCTACCATTACTATTTGCATTGTCTATTGATCGGGTGCTAAAGAAGCCACTCAAGATTCTTGGCACGATTTGTTGCACTGGTAGAGAGAAGCAAAACCTTGCAGTCTCAATAATGATACAGGCACATCATGTATATATATATATAGGCGGTCTAACGATACCTTCCTCCCTCACCAATCTCGGAGTCCCTGAAAAAAAGGGTGATGCGAAAACGTCTTCCCTCCTGACTAAGCGATAATATATATATATATATATATAGGCTTCAGCGACAAAAAAGGCAGAAACATGACTTTTACACGGTTCTCCCTAAGTGTGTAGATCGATCAGAAGAAGTAGACAAAGAGTGTCAGGTGGAGCAAAACGTGTTGCATTCAATTAAATATCGAAGACTAGAAGAGTAAGACAAAGATGTGGTTCAACAATTCCAATGTATTTTCATTGTTCTAATCAACTGTTAGACACGCAGTCAGCGCAAAAAGGAGATGAAACATTCGACTGGATGCCTTTGTAATGTCCTAGATGCTAAATGGAGTGACTTCGTCTGAATCGATGCAGTAAGGAAGTCGATTCAATAACAATCAGTGACAGCAATGATATATAATCGGCATGCTAGTGGAGTGAGCCATGCTGAAATGTTCCCATCATCCAGCTCTACGATCCACAGCGAGAGGACAAAGACGAACCCTGATTTCCTCATCTGACGCACAGTGTGGGAGGTCCTAAATCTGAGTAAGTAGTCTAATATAGCGACTTTTGAATAATACGTTTTACTCTAAACAATTGTAAGTGAATTCCATAACAATTTACTTCAAAATCTAAAGCGGAAATCTAAGGATATTTTGTTCAGAAAAGTTTTTACTTCCAATATTTATAAAAAGTCCAAAGGTAATGTATAAAAATATAACCAAGTAAATCACATTCCATCTGAATAATCCAATCTTACCTCGGACCATCCTGCCCAATTAAATTATACCGCATTTCCAGCCACTGCACACACATGTAGTGTTCTTTTTTTATTTTAACATTTTCTATAGCTATTTTCATTCGAGTCAAAGATGGGCTCTAAAAATAAAGATATTTGTTAATAGCTTATAAAACGTGATACAGTGAAGCAAAATAGTAATTTGAATTCATGTACTAATATTTATCTCGTCTTTTTGTATACAAATCAGAAATTACATTCTCTTAAAGTGGATCAAACAGAGTTGCAAACCTACTAAAATACTAAATACTAACCCGCAATTACTAACCAAGAGGCGTTCATTTATCGTTGCAGCAACTGATGATGTATCGCTTTCCTCATGGTTTTGTGCATTTTCTGGCTGTCAGCTCACCTCCCAAACTGCAACCAGACTTTATAATTTGCAGAAATCTCATTGGCAACTGAAATATGATATGCGAGTATTGAATCGGCAGACACATCCACGCGTTTGCTCGTTTCGGTTCCAATTCCACACTGCTCTTGCACAAGATCCCACCACGACATCACGTTTACACATTTGTCAACTGCATAAATGTCTCCACTTCAGAACCATCTTCGAATGACCTCCAAACTCTTCAGTATTTTTCTCTATACATATGTCTACCTCAACAAATGCAGTGTAAACCAACTCCAAAACGGAAATACCTCACCTGATAACAGACCTATCACACTTATTGCGAACTTATAGCTAGAGACAACTCAAGTCCTTTATCACCGAACCTTTCTTTCCGGCGACTCAATCATTACGATGGTTTCCATAGAGCCAGATCTACTGAAGATCTGGTTTTATGTTCTTCAGGCTTGTAACCTCTTATCTTTGAAACCTTCAACATTACTCTATATATCAGAAAAATATCATTCGGACCCCCAAGCTAAGTTATGCCCTTCACACTTATGTCTTGTTTGTCATACCACTCCATTGCAACGTACAACAACGAGGCTCTCTCGGACTCCGATTACACATGGTATTATCTAGCGTTCGGTTATAACTACTACACCTATATATCAATTCTCTATGCAGATGACTACCCTTCAAACCCTTAGCACTTCTGCATCATCAACCCTAAACATTCAACCTCAGTATTCTGCTGAAAAGCATCCCACAAATTCTGACATGATAACCTTGTGTATTTCAAAGCAGAAACGAAATCACATTAAGGAAATGATTTTAATGAACTATAGCTAATATAGCTAAAATCCCACAAGAGTACAAATCTTGTATCCCAAAAGAAAAAAAGAAAAAAAAATTCTTACAATGTTACTATAAGTCACAATATGTTCTAGAACGTGACATCAATAACATCTTTCGTAACTGTACAATACTCCAAGAGCACTTTTACATTGATAAGGATTAATAACAAGGTAATGTTTCATCATAATCCGAAATATTCAGATTTGAATGGAATTCTAAGTAAAATATTTCATCTAATTCCTGAAACCTTATGTTAAGGGAAATGTCTATAAGCATCGGAATCTTCGAATACTGTTGAACTCACCTCAATTAACCAAACACACTTCTTGGCCTTTCCAGTGTCATTCAAAGAAGAATTGAAATTTATCTGCGTGTAGGGATTTTGGAAATTCAAAGATGAGATACCACCACATTCTGCAAAAAGAAATGGCAAAACCAGTCAAAATACCAATCTTAAAAAAAAAGTTGTATTTAGGTTTAAATGAGATGATAAAACTCAATGATCTGAATTATGTACAATTTTACGATACGTAATCTGGTTAAGAAGATGCTGTAAATATACAGAATTATTTTCACTAATTCTCTGATGTGTACGTTAATCATTAAATAGTGGAAAGCTATACAGAAAAAAAAAACACCATTTCCATATAAAAAAAAAATTGACCTTTAATCTAGATTACAGAAATGGTACTAAATCTTAAAAAGCAAAGCAAAAACAAATTAAAACCTACCTAGTTCGTTAGTATTGTGTCCTTTGTACTATTTCTTCATTAATAATTCAAATATTGGCACAAGGCCAGAAATTTTAGGGGAGGGGTAAGTCGATTAAATCGACGCCAGTACTTTACTGGTACTTTGCCTTTCATCCATCTGGGGTCGATAAACAAAGCTGGCCTCGGCGGGGTTTGAACAGAGCGTAGCGGGCCGGAACGAATACTGCAAGGCATTCTGTCAGACGCGCTAACGATTCGGCCAATCCACCACCCTTATTTCTTCATTCATAATACCACCCAATACACTTGGACATACTATATAGCAGTTATATATACACCGAGAACAGAAGCATTACATAGTGCCCTAGACCGGCGTCTAATATAACATCCCGCTTTACCTCCGTATATTCATTAAAACGAACCATTAAATGTGATATCCTCATGCACCAATATCTTTGGAGCATAGAACGTGGCTGTATCCATCAATTTAAGTATAGGCCAATGAATAAATAGAAGAAAGTTAGTATTAATGGAATAAATGATAAATATGCAACAAAAGTCGGCAGTTCAAAAAATTAACATTTCAATCTTATATAGAACGAACAGTTTATCTGCTACAACCTACCAACGAACTGGTGTAATTCACACATTCCTGACCTTACTAAAAAGCATATTTGGAAACAACGAATTGTGGAAATTAAAACAAGATTTGAAAATAAAACTATACAAACCAATTTGGTTTTCTACTTTTGAACAATCGTCAGCTTCCAGTCCACTGGGGCAGTAACATTTACAGTTGTGATCAACATAGCCATCGTATTTACAAGATTTTAATGGAAACTCACACGCATCTAAACAGAAATAAATGTTTAAATATATTGCAAGTTATATATCAATGAAAAGTTCGCAATTTTTCAGATGTAGAAGAAAAAATAAATATTGTAAACACGTACACAATATACATATATAATATAGATGTATATAACATTCTTTTACTGGTTTCAGTCATTTGATTGCGGCCATGCTGGGGCACCGCCTTGGGTTTTAGTCGATCAGATCGACCCCAGTACTTATCTATTAAGTCTGGTACTTATTCTGTCTATTGCCGAATCGCTAGTTACGGGAGATAAACAGATACGGAGACAAACACAAATATATATATATATATATATATACGATGGGCTTTTGCAGTTTCCGTTTACCAAATTTGCTCAAGGCATTGGTCGGCCCGAGGCTATAGAAGAAACCTGCCCAAGGTGCCACGCAGTGGGACTGAAACCGAAACCACGTGGTTGTGAAGTGAACTTAACCAGTCATACCTGCACCTATTATATATGTAGATAAACTGAAAACAGAAGTATCAACATCTATCAATATATCTCACCGGGCCAGCGCGTATATCTGCAAACTGTTCAACATAGTAAAACATCCAACCACGGGCTTCATCAGGGAGAATTAAATGAAGGTCGACCCGAATTTTTCCCGATCAAATATGCTCGAGGCAATGAAGTCACGAGATATCAAAATTCGGTGAAACTTCATAAACATTCAGTTCTTCCATAAGTAACCACAGTACCACACAGCAAAGAGCATCAACAAATAGCTATATTTAGAGCTATCAATATATCATTTTTCAAGATGCATCAAGGAATGCATATGTTGGTAGCTCTAAATGCAGCTGTGGTTATGTTTGATACTCTTCACAGTTTAGTACTGC
>JAOPJM010233029.1:0-2500 GCA_027124095.1 Muusoctopus leioderma | reverse complement strand
GGGAGGAGACAACCCTTCTGTGGACTAAAGTTTGAAGTGTATTGACGAGGGACAACGCCACAAGTCAGGTAATTGTTTTGATACGCTGTACAATGGTCGAATGTGTAGTAGCATCACCGTCTCAGATGCGAGTCCCATTGTGGGTCTCATTTGCACTTTGTACAGCCGTAGCAAATGTAGGAAACTGCAGTATTTTCCGACCCTGAAAAAAAAAAACCGCCAGTTGGAGGGGGGGGGGTTATAGTCTTTGCTAGGTTTTGAATGTTAGACGGACAGGAGAGATCTGATTGTTAGGACTATCATCTGTAGTAACATTAAGGTTTTTAGTTGCGTGTTCAAGTGCGACGACATTATTAACGCTAAATTTCTGAAGGCCGAGAACCCATTGCTTAGTGACACATCTGAATTTTAGGAAGCCGTACTGGTGGTCATCAAGGTGGGAGAGGGATTGAAGGTGTTGAAGATGGTTGTTAACGACTGTACCACGAGATGTTGAAGGTGAGAGCGCTAGGTCGAAAGTTGGTTGGGTCAGAGTGGTTGCCCCTCTTGGGAATATGACTGTAGTAGGTTTTCGAAAATCGGTATAGATTCATGTAGAGTGAGATATTGAAGAATTTGGTGATAAGAACTTGGGGCACATTGAGGGAAATAGAAAGAAAACACCGTCAGGTCCGATTGCTTTGTTGGCTTGAATAGACCTAATGTGCTTCCGTACTAAGCATATATGTGCACTTGGTGGCGAGCCTAGTGGAGTGGTGAAGGTAAAGGCTTTAACTAGTTTTGCTTAGTGTGCAGTTGGATGCCAAGTTATTAGCAAATGTGCACACTTTATCAAGAGTAATGCTTAAGTAGCCATCATGGTCGAGTGGAGGCTAGAACTGCACACATTGGTAGATATCCATTTGTGGACGCAGGCATGGCTGAGTGGTTAAGAAGTTTTCTTCGCAATCATGAGCACTCAAGTTTGATCTCACTGCCTGGAATCTTGGGCAGGTGTTTTTACCAAAGTCTCGGGTGGATCCAAGCCTTGCAAGTGAAATTGGATGGACGAAAACTGCACAGAAAACCATCGGATGAGATCAGCCTTGTGACATTCTATTACACCGATTCGGCTTGGGAATTACGTTAAGGGTGCACATGTTCGTGGAATACTCAGCCACTTGAATGTTAATTTAACGACTCGGACATTCAGTTGATCGAACAATTGAATGCTCACCACCGAAACCGCCTGAAGTTTGCGGAGCGGAAGAGATTGCAGATCGCGTGATGCACGAAGGCACCTTTTATGTTTAAAAGGTGTCCATTTAGTAGGATTGGGTGATTTTTCTAGGCATTCTAGGCCTCGCTCTTAGCCTGTACTGCTGAAGCGCAGCTACGAGGGAACTACTTCCGCGTTTTGATTGCGTGAATGGTGTGGAGAGACATGCCTTAAAGGATGGTTTCAGCCACCTGCTTTGATGTCTGATGGATCAAGTGGAAATTAGATGCGTTGCGAGGGATATTTAGTACAGAAGTGGTGGCGCTCCGATCCAGCTAACTTGAAGGGCCAAAAGTCCGGTTGAATGGAGACTTGGCCCGGGGCGTCACGTAAATGTGGCAAGAAGCCGTGATTTGGTAGTGATTGGAAGATTCGATCAGTAAGTAGACGGCGATGTCTTAGTAGAGGCTGGACTTGGAGGTGAAAAAGATGAAGAGTGTGTGGAATTAGTGCGTATGTATGTGTAGGTGTGTCGGCCGGAAATGCGTGTAGACGAGGTTACTAGTTGGGGAGAGTTGAGGATAGCAAAAGATTTCGTACTACACCGTCGGCGAGGGAAGAATACGAACGCCAACAAGAGTTGTGGATATTGAAGTCCCTGAAGATGAAGATTTCAGAGATGGGTGAATTGAAATATCCTAGACGAGGGATAAAAATGGTCACGCAGGTTTTTTTCCAAGCAAAGACATTCTTCCAAAACCTAATAAAAAAAAATCTATTTTCTAGGCTAAATATAACTGCGAAGAGACATTAAGCATACCAGTGCACTCGTAAAACAAGTTGATAGTTTTCCTGTCATAAAAAGATAGTGTTTTTCTTTGACCAAGAAGAAACAGAAGGTGTTCATCTTTTGGAACGAGAGTATGCTTGGAATTCTTACTGTAAGCCTGTAAATTAAATGAAAGGAAGTTTACATTTTCAAACATATGGTCAAGATATACCATCAGATATATATATATAAATATATATCAGATATATATATATATATATGTTATATATATATATATATATGTTATATATATATATATAGATGTTATATATATATAGGTTATATATATATATATAGGTTATATATATATATAGGTTATATATATATATATATATATATATAGGTTATATATATATAGGTTATATATATATATATATATATATATAGGTTATATATATATAGGTTATATATATAGGTTATATATATATATATATATATAGGTTATATATATATAGGTTATATATATAGGTTAT
>JAOPJM010232837.1:0-12543 GCA_027124095.1 Muusoctopus leioderma | reverse complement strand
GGTACTTTATTTTATCGACCCCGGAAGGATGAAAGGCAAAGTTGACCTCGGCGGGATTTGAACTCAGAGCGCAGAGACAGAAAGAATACCGTAAGGTATTCTGTCCGACACGCTAACGACTCTCTAACGACTCTGCCAATTCGCCAAAGATTGTAATATGGAATAAGTCTAGAAAAATTTTACCTTTGATAACAATAAAGGAATTTTTTTTCTCTATTCAAAAGGATCCTCAGCTTCCATTAGTCTCATGGGACCATGAATCTACACCTGAAGAGTCTTGCTTTGGTCTTGTTGGCAAAGCAGAGTCTGCTGTGGCTGTAGAGGCCCACACGGAAGTGAGAGTCCCGGCTGCAATGACTGCATTTGAAGGTAGTGTCTGCCAGTCTTGTTCTGGTACTGTTTTTTCGTTGAGTGCACTTTTCTTCAGCTGCAAGCCTCAGCTTCTCTCGTTTTTTTAAACCTCTGCCTAGTTCCAGCCTCCAGTTGGAGCGATCACTTGCAATATCCTCCCACCTTTCACCATTCATGTTCAGTAACTTCATGTCTCTCTTGCAGACATCTTTGAAATGAAGATGGGATCGCCCTTGTGCTCTCTTGCTGGAGGTTAGTTCTCCATACAACAGGTCTTTTGGGATCCTCCTGTCCGACATCCGGTGTATGTAACCCAACCAGCGGAGACGTCATTGTTGGATCAGGATGAGGAGGCGCTGGGTGTCTGGGTGCAGGCCAGTACCTCTTTATTAGTGACTCAATTAGTCCACTTGCTATCCAGTATGTGTCTCAGGCTGCGAAGGTGAAAGGCATTGAGACGCCACTCTTATCTGGCATAGAGGTTCCAGGTCTTGTTGCTGTAAAACAGTGTGTTGAGGACACAGGCTCTGTAGACTTCAAAAGGGTACATGTATTATAAATGTAGTATTCTCTAACAGTGAACATTTGACAAAGAATAGAAAACTTGCAGGCTACAGAAAGATTAATCTCTGGGTAATTCCCTCAGTCATACAGAAAAATTAGATAACTTGAATTTTGGGTGTAGCATGAGTTTTAGGTGATTGCTAAGAATGAAAACATTTCAAGTGTTTATTTCATATTGATATGTTTTGAAATGTGGAATGGATGATGGAAACATGAAAATAAGTTGTTTAGCCCCGAGTCGGCTCTGATCGAGCAGACCTATGATCAAAGGCAATCTAGTTGTAACCATCCCATATTATTTTCAGACATAGTGTATCTAGGACTACATGATCCAATGTGTCCTTTCTTTAAAGTGGTAAGTGGTGATTTGAGGGAGATTTGGCTGCTATTTCTTCCTCGCAGACTAAGCAACCGCATAGAAACTCCCTCGTTGGCTCAATAAGGAATAAGTTTCATGACTTAATACCAGATGATAATGAAATATTGAGCAACATTTTGTAGTTTACCTGAGTTTGACAGGTATAGCAGTTAGTAAAAGGTGTGAAAATAGGAAATGCACTGACTTATATATTTTATATTCATGTTGAAACAGTTGTATAAGGTGAATGATTTAATGATAATACAAAAACCTCAATACATCATCAGCATCATTTTACGTTCATTTTTCCATGCTTGCATGGGTTGGATGGGTCCTCTCCAACACAGCATCTCGTGATCCTTTGTCATCTCCTTCCTGAGGTTCAGCATCCTGAGATCTGCTTCCACCACCTCTGCCAATGTCTTCCTCTTCCACACCTTCCTTCCACTTGGATCACCTGGCACTTCTTCACCCATCTGTCATCAACCATACGCATTACATGTCCATACCAATGCAATCTTCTCTCTTGCACATTACATATAATTCCTCTTATACCCAGTCTTTGTCTCAACTCATCTGTGCCTCGTCGTTCATGCACATTAACATTACACATCCAGCAGAGCATACTTGCTTCATTTCTTTCCAGCCTTCGTACATCCTCTGCCTCTATACATCATCATCATCAATTTTCCATGTTTGCATGGGTTGGACGGGTCCTCTCTATCACAGCATCTCACCACTTCTCTCAATCCTTTGTCAACTCCTTCCTGAAATTCAACATCCTGAGATCTGCTTCCACCACTTCAGCCCATGTCTTCCTTGGTCTACCTCTTCCACGCCTTCCTCCCACTTGGATCACCTGGCACTTCTTCACCCATCTGTCATCACCCATATGCATTTCATGTCAGTACCAGCGCAATCTTCTCTCTTGCACATTACATATAATTCCTCTTATGCCCAGTTTTTCTCGCAGCTTATCTGTGCCTCGCCGTTCATGCACATTAACACAACACATTCAGTGGAGCATACTTGCTTCATTTCTTTCCAACCTTCATACATCCTCTATGCATCAATACATCACCATCACTTTTTCATCCACTTTTCCATGTTTGCATGGGTTGGATGCGTCCTCTCCAACACAGTGTCTCGCCACTTCTCTCGATCCTTTGTCAACTCCTTCCTGAGATCTGCTTTCACCACTTCTGCCTATGTCTTCCTCTTCCACGCCTTCCTTCTACTTGGATCAATAGGCACTTCTACACCCATATGCAGTATGTGTCCATACCAATGCAATCTTCTCTCTTGCACATTACATGTAATTCCTCTTATACCTTGTTTTTCTCTCAACTCATCTGTGCCTTGTTGTTCATGCACATTAACATTACACATCCAGCAGAGCATACTTGCTTCATTTCTGTCCCACCTTCACACATCCTCTACGCATCAATACACGAAGGATAAAAAAAATAACGTCTTCAGCTTGAATTTTGTCTTCTCCCCACTTCATGATCATCATCGTTTTACGTCCTGTTTCCATGCTAGCATGGGTTGGACGGAGATTTCTTGAGGCAGCATTTTATGGTCAGATGCCCTTACTGTCACCAAGTATGGGAATCCTACCACTGAACTACATTGCTATTAAAGGGAGTTAATCTTTGCACTTTTACTACACTTATTCATTTGATTGACAGGAAGGGCATCCGACCGTAAAATGCTGCCTCAAGAAATCTCCGTCCAACCCATGCTAGCATGGAAAAACGGACGTAAAAACGATGATGATGATGATACAATATACTTTCTATATTGATATCAAAAATGTAATTAAGTCAGTAATTTTCAAATCCTGAAAATATTTGTCTTCTAAGTTTGTTTTAAGTTCTTATATTGTTCCAACAAACTTGTTGAATACTGGCAAATTGAAGAAAGAGATCTTGATGAGCCAATGAGAGAGCACCTACATGGTCGCTCAACCAGCTAGAAATAGCAGCCAAATATATCTCCCGCAAGCCACACCCTACCATCTTAAAAAAGACACAGTAAATAATGTAGTTTAGGGTACACTATTCTGTTGTTCTTTTACTTGTTTCAGTCATTGGTGTGCGGCCATGCTGGGGCACCGCCTTGAAGGGTTTTAGTCGATCATATCAACCCTAGTACTTATTTTTTAAGTCTGGTACTTATTCTATCAGTCTCTTAGCTGAACCGCTAGGTTACAGGACATAGACAAACACAGACATATACACGTACACACATATGTATATATATATATATATATATGACAGGCTTCTGCAGTTTGCGTCTACCAAATTCACTCACAAGGCATTGGTTGGCCCAAGGTACCACGCAGTGGGACTGAACCCAAAACCACATGGTTGCAAAGTGAACTCCTTAACCACACAGCCATACCTGTGCCTATAAATGCCTGAAAAGAAAGAAAAAGATTGCCATGGTTGGAATGTCTTTGATCATAATATATATGTTTGGTCAGGGATGACTTGGGGCTAAACAACAAGAAGAGATCTTAATTTTTTGCATCTGTTAGATAAAAATGAAATAATGGATCATGTTTTTGTATTTACCTTCTACCTCAGAGAATTCTAGTTATAAAATTGGTTAGGGAGCTTATTAATTGTTTGATATGGTATTCTCTCTGAGCCCTTAACTCCTAATGGAGTCATAGGGGTGTCGTTGTAACATATGACATTTCTTGGGCATTTACTTAAACCTGGCGGTGCCCATCCCTTCTCCAGGCCTGACCACAGCCGATTTCTAACAGATAGAAAGAGATACAGAGAGAGAGTGTGTGAGTGAGAGAGAGAGAGAGAAGAATCAACCCTAGTACTGGGCTGTTATTTTATTTATCGACCCTGAAGGGATGAAAGGCGAAGTTGACCTCAGCGGGATTTGAACTCAGAGCGCAGAGTGCCAGAATGAATACCACAAAGCATTCTAACCAGCTCTCTAACGACTCTGCCAATCCACCACTTTGATATGGTATTAAGTTCACTTATTTAATCCCTTAAGCCCTAATCATAACAGAATATGTCCAGACTGTCACACTGCACCCCATACGATCCATCATTGCATGTTGGAGTGTGCAGTGTTGTCCTCACCTAGGAGGAGACATGGTATAACTAGGAAGATGGATTTGTGGGTCATGCCTTATTGTTCAGCCAAATGTCAGCAGGCCATACAACTGCTCGATTGGGCTGATCCAGAGCTATACAACAACAAGTGCAAAATAAGTGTTAGGATTTAAAGAGTTTTAAACACAATGCTATTTCATGGTTTAGCTTCATTGATTTCCAATAAATTACTGGTTTCAGCTTTGAATGCAAATTATTGATTCATGTTGATATTTTCGTAAGTTGAGAATGAGTTGAGTGCCCTTTAAAAGGTTTGCTTCTTTAGCATTAAAATAAATAGGTTCAACTCTGCATGAGAGAGAGGCATTTAGGTTCAACTCTATGTGTGTTTGTGTGTGAGACCAACAGCGACAGAGAGAGGCAAACACAGTGTGTGCATGTTTGCATGTGTTTGAATTGATTTCAAAAGTCATATATGTAAACAATACCCATATTTATATTTGATTTTCATGTGTTGATAAAACCTGATATATTTTTGTAAGATTTTTCTTAATTTTTCAGAGTATTTGTTACTTTGTATTTAAACATGGTATTCTATTAATTTTCTATTTTCAGTTCAGAATTTGAGAAAGAGGTCTTGGATTTAAAAAGAAAAGGTAATGAACGCAATTTATCCACAGTTTGATGTTTCATTTTTCTCAGGTAAACATTAATTAAATAAGTCTGCTTATCTATTACCTTCATCCCTTAATCCTTTCATGACCATATTTCTAATGAGAAACACTGCTTGTGTGTTACAATTAATTTTGAACATAATCAAGAATTTGGAGGGATTTAGTAAAATAACTAACACTGTCATAATTAATTTCATATTCAAGGCGGTAAATTGGCTGAGTCATTAGCGTGGCAGACATAATACTTTGCAATATTTGTTCTGGTTCACTGCACTCTGAGTTTGAATCCCGCCGATGTCAACTTTGCCTTTCATCCTTCTGGGGTCAATAAAATAAAGTACCGGTCAAGTACTGGGGTTGTTGGCCCTGTGCCTATGTTAGAAACAATTATTAATTTCAAATTCAGAACATAACTTAACAAAAGGTTCTTACATAAAATTATGATGGAAGGTTTTAATTCAAATATGAATATTTTAAAAGGTGTGTTGGTACTGAAAGAGTTAATTGTCCTGGACCTAAATTTCAGTTATAATTACTTTTTATGTTATTTTTCATCTTTTCATCATCATCTGCTATTTTCTTTGATTCATCATCATCATCATCATCATCATTTTACGTCCACTTTTCCATGCTTGCATGGGTTGGATGGGTCCTCTCCAATATAGCTTCTCGCCACTTCTCTCGATCCTTCGTCAGCTCCTTCTTCAGAGCTGCTTCCACCACCTCTGCCCATGTCTTCCTTGGTCTACCTCTTCCACGCCTTCCTCCCACCTCAGTACTACTAAACGAGACATCAATTAAAAGCCTAGCTAAAGATAACTTAAACCACGTATAGTTATGTCTGACTCTATCAATAGCTTTGGAATAATATTTGAAGCCTTTAAAAGTCTATTTCCTATAAAACATACAATGAGAAAATAGCAACAACAAAAAAAAAATGTTTAATAAAGATTAGAAAATGCTATTCAGTGGATTTACATTACACTTACATGTAAATAAGTGGAATTAAACTGTCTGGTAGAAAATTGTTTTTTTTTAATACTTAAAACTAGGTCATGTTCCTGTTACACTTAACCTATGTAGGTTGTAGTCACTTGTTAACACAATCAGAACTTTCTTAAAAAATAGCCAACTTAAAATATCAATATTCTAACTGTAGTTGTATTTAGCACGCTACATTGTATAAAATAGTTATTTTGTATTTAATACAAAGAAAGTAAAGCCAGCAATAGGGATTAAACTTTGTTTTTTAAATTACCAAGGAATCGTTTTGCCTTATGTGACAGCTATTTTGGATGGTGCTCTCAGGAAATGTGTCCTTATTTGACATCCCATAATCATGCAATTTCACTTGCCGTCATTTGCGGTTTATACTTACGCTGAAAGAGAAACAATCTGAACATCCTTTAGAATGAAGTTTGCTCAACATTGATGCATATTCTCAAGTGATAAAGTTACAATCATTGTAACTGCTATCACACATTGAATCTCTTTCCTTTCTCACTGACCATCATTATGGGTTTCAAAAAGACATAACCACATGTAATCTACATACGTTACTGTGTCGAATTGTCATTGTTTGACCTGCATTCAAACTGACCATTTCATCTTACTTTTCTGGCATATAATATTCGGGTCTATGAACGAAGACTGTGTAGAGTAGAGAGAACTCTGTAGTCTACAAAAGACACGGCAGCCTCTCTAGTGTTGGTGCCATGTGAAAATGCACTCAGTGTACTCTGTAAAGTGCTTGGCAATCAAACGGAGACCTCTTAGGGTAGAGAGGTCTCTTTAGTTGTGTCTTGGACATGACAACCTTTCTAGCGATAGTGCCATTATAAAATGCACCTGGTACACTCTGTAAAGTGGTTGGTGATAGGAAGAGCATCCAGCTGTAGAAAACATGCCAAATGAAACGAGACATGGGCTGCCGGCCCATCTAGGAGAGTGGTGACTCCAAATCAGGACCTAACTTGATTCAAAATCACCCGTCTAACCCATGCCAGCATGGAAAGCAGACTTAAAATGATGATGATGCTGATGACTAATTTATCCATCTCATCTTCCTTTTCTCGTATATTATATTCAGCATATTAGAAAGAATTATTTTAAAAAAAAATATTATATTAGAAAGAATATCATATTCAGCACTAATGTATATTCATCTATTTTTAAGTCAGCATAGTGAACTTTGAAGGATATTTGGCTGCTAATTCTAGCATATCTAGCAACCATGTACAGTCTCCTTCATTGACTTGTGATCTACATAAGCAATAACAGCTTTTGCAATCAATATTGAAGCTTTTGACAAAATGATTATTAGCTTCCTGGCCAAGACGAACTTCCTTCATGGGTGTGGTATGAATTAATGTTTTTTTTTTGGGGGGGGGGTTCCTGATTGTATCTATTTCTTATTTTCTGAATTAATTATTTACATAGGCACAGGCATGGCTGTATGGTTAAGAAGTTTGCTTCACAACCACGTGGTTTCGGGTTCAGTCCCACTGCGTGGCACCTTTCGCAAGTGCCTTGTGAGTGAATTTGGTAGATGGAAATTGTATAGAAGCCCATCGTGTATATATATATATATATATATATGCAAACCTATGATATTATATACATGCCATATCTCTGTAGATTGAAAAAATGATGAACAGCCTTAATCGATTTTCAACCCTTATTGGGGTCTCATCAGAGGTGTCTACATCAAATGACCATTGTGTTTGTCTTTCTGTCTTTACATACGTGTTTGTTTATGTCCTGTAACATAGTGGTTCAGCAAACAGAGACTGATAGAATAGTACCAGACTTAAAATATAAGTACTGGAGTTGATTTGATCGACTAAGCCCTTTAAGGCGGTGCCCCAGCATGGCTGCTGTCCAATGGCTGAAACCAGTACACAGTCATTAAACATACGGTATCTATTTCATGAAACAATTCCCCAGTTTGTCTTATCATATCATATGTTCAGCTCAATGGGGTGGAGTTGTGTATGACCAAGTCAATAAGGGTACCAGACAACTAGCTGAGGGGTGGCCACTAGTTTGTATCTTGTCACCGGCACTGGGCAATGTCCCTGACCAGGGCACTTCACTGTACAGCCCACAGTAGCGCTAGTCCATTAAGCAACAGCACTACACCTTTTCAGGGTCAAATTAAAATAAACTCGAAGCAAATTGAAGCAATCTCAAAGCAAATTAAAATAGTCTTGAAACATATTAAAATAATCTCGAAACAAATTAAAATAACCTCGAAGGAAACTTGCTTTGAGGTTGTTATAATTTGACCCTGAAAAGGTGCAGTTCACTAAGCAACAGCACTAGTTCACTGTGCTGTTCACTAAGCAACAGCACTAGTTAACTATGTTGTTCGCTAAATAGCATCACTAGTTCATTGTGCAGTTCACTAAACAACAACCCTAGTTCACTATGTTGTTCACTGTGCAGTTCACTAAGCATCAACACTTGTTTACTATGCAGTTCACTAAGCAACAGCACTAGTTCACTATACAGTTCACTAAGAAGCAGCACGAGTGCAATATGCTGTTCACCAAGCAAGCAGCACCAGTTCACTAAGCAACAACACTAGTTCACTATGATGTTCACTAAGCAACAGCACTAATCCACTGTGCAGTTCACTAAGCAGCAACACTAGTTCACTATGCGGTTCACTAAGCAACAGCGTCAGTTCATTCTGCTGATTTCAACCAATGTCTGCTTGGGCCAAGATATAACCCTTCTTTCAATTGTATGACCATCACCCCCGAGTGGACTCCATGAAACAGCACACTATGCTACTGCTTCCTATAGTCAGAACTAAATTGCCCTAATCTAAGGTTTCTTCACTAGAATGTTATATCTGCATGTGTCACTGATACTCCTTTACAGCTCCATGTGGCATACTCTCATGAGCTGACATTCCTAATTCTCCTCAGCCAGTCATATCAGACTTCACATACTCATAAACTAAAGACATCTTTTCATTCTTCCTTATCTTTGAAATTCCACACTAACCACTACCACTGGTGGTGGATTGGCAGAATCCGTAGAGTGGCAGGCAAAATGTCTTACAGTATTTAGCTATGTCCCTTTATGTTCTGAGTTCAAATCCTACCAATGTCGACTTTGCCTTTCATCATTCCTAGGTTGATAAAATAAGTACCAGTCAAGTACTGGAGTCGATATGATCAACAATACTGCTCTCCCAAAATGTGTGGCCTTGTGACTATGTTAGAAATCAATAGTAAGTGCTTTTTCCATAAATGAAGACCTTTACTATATTTTCTAATGAAGATTTAACAATCTCATCATCATCATCAGATTGATTTTGATCGGGCTTCATTGACTGAGCTTCCACTGATCCCTATCTTCCATTATAGCTAGCATAAGTTCACGGCTGATGAGAGTGTCATGTTCCGGCGCTTCGATATATGCCATTGCAAGGGTCTTCCGTGTCTTCTTTTTCCCTTTGTTGGGTTCCCATAACAACACTTGGTGAATTAATTCATCTTTACTTCTCCAGGAGTGTCCACTGAGTTTTAGTTACAGTTGTAGTTATCTTGGGAATGTTACCATACAGTTGTTTGTTAGTTAAGTGTGCTTTCCATGATATGTTTGTTGCTGCTCTGAGCAGCCGGGTGTATACTCCATCTTGGTGTTTAGCGAGTGTCTTTAACAATCTAGTTATGTCTAACAACACCAAAAACAAATGCATTATACTTCCATATCCCATAGACAACTCCAAAATTAAGGAATACCATTGAGCAAACATTATCTCTATTTTCTGATAATCTCATATTCTCACCGTTTCTAAAAGTGTATAAAGAATCTTCATTTTTTTCCCCCTTCATAAACTTCAATGATGATGATAAATACAAAGAAGTATTGTTCCCATATCTAGGGTTGATTACCTCCTTCAAACACTGGTATCAGTTTGTCAATTAAGAATATTCAGAGGAAGACCACACCTTCATGATCTATTGTGATGATGTTATAGCAATCTGTCTGTTTTTTGATGTTATGGCAACACACTGCTCTTCCAAACTTGCTAGCTTTGTTTCATCTAGGGGTGTAGTAGTAGTAGTAGTAGCATGAACAAATGTTGTAATCTGTTGCCCTTGCCAACACTGTCTTCCTAAGCCCCACAGCTTTTATTATATGCACTTCTTAATGATAAGGAGTTGTTGTTGTTTAGCCTCAGGTCAGCCGTGATTTAGTAGACTTTTGATCAAAGACATTCCACCAGCCATGACCATTTCATGTTTTTGCATATCAGGGACTACACTGTTCAATGTGTCCTTCGCTGTTTAAGACAGTAGGGTGTGATTTGAGGGAGTTTAGCTGTTATTTCTAGCAGGTTACGTGACTGTGTAGTCCTTGCATGTAGTACACTCTCCCATACTATGTATTTCCACCAAAATACTAACATCTTCAAACTTCATATCCTCAATATGTCTTACATAGGTATATTTAATAAAGATGTGTACATGTATTTCTAACATGTTTGTGTACACGCAAACATGCAACAGCACTCTCCGAGACAAAACACACAGCGAGTGCTGTTGCATGTTTGCATGTACACGAACATGTTAGAAATACATGTACACATCTTTATTTCTACCTCCACAGTCTTGTGTGCTTGTACTTATAGGTATATTCCCCTCTCCTTAGACATAATGATTTTTCAAAATAATTATTTCATTTTAAAGTGAATTACTTTTTGTTTTTCCTTCATTGCTATCATCTATCAACTGATAATCTCAGATACTCTTTTGTTTCATTTCATGATCAGTTTGCTCCCCAAATGAGTACTAAGTCACAAGAAACTCATCCAGCCCATGTTACTGTCATCTATTCCTTACATATGTTTGGAATCACCTTTGAAATCAAGTTTTTAGTTAATCAAAACTATTTTATCCCAAAGCACTCTCTCTTGAGTCTTTCAATCAAGTACATTTTATCTAGAAACCTATGTCTATCTATGGCTATAGGTGCAGGCATGGCTGTGTGGTTACGAAGTTCGCTTCGCTACCACATGGTTTCGTGTTCAGTCCCACTGTGTGGCATCTTGGGCAAGTGTCTTCTACTATAGTCAAAGGCCGACTAATGCCTTGTGAGTGGAATTGGTTGACAGAAACTGTGTAGAAGCCTGTCGTATATGTATATATATATACATGTATGTGTGTGTGTGTGTGAGTGCATACGTGCGTTTGTCATCACTGGACACCATTTATCGATCAGCTGGTGAGTTTGTTTACATCTCAAAATAACAAAATGTCTGACTGTTTGGTAGTAGGATTCCCATACTTAATCAGTATGGTTGGTAACAGGAAGGGCATCTGACCGTAAAACGCTGCCTCAAGAAATCTCCTTCCAATCCATGCTAGCATGGAAACACGGACGTAAAATGATGATGATGATGATCTATATAGATAGATAGATAGAAATAAGTGAGTTTAGCTGTTATTTCTAACAGGTTGAGTGAATGTGTAGAGGCTTCCTAAGGAGTTCTTGCATGTGGTACACTCTCTCATACTGTGTATTCCTGCCAAAATACTAATCTCCTCCAACTCTTCAAACATCATATCCTCAATATGTCTTACAAAGTATATTCCTTTCTTCTCAGACAGATTGAAGTAAGTGAGTTCAACTTGTAAAAGAAATGCTTGGCATCACCATTAATCGAGAAAAGGAGTAAAGGAAGGTGCAGGTGTTTTTGAAAAAGCACGCATTTGTCAAGCAGAATATAAGCGAGCTGCATGAATGTGGATGGGGTAAGCTTAGTTTGCGATATTTGTGGTCGTATATGTTTTTCCAGGGCTGGTCTCATTAGTCACCAACGAATTCATAAGGTCAGACAAAAAGTGGGCTACAGTAAGTTTATGACAGCAGATTGCACAACATGCAGGTTTGCAAGTCTACTGGTAGATTAAAAAGACAGTGCTGCACATCAGAATACACTTCTGTATACTGATGTGCACATTCGCAGCTTTGTTTATAAGGTCTGCCAAAAGACATATCAGAGTCTGGTGGGCTTAAAGAGCCACTGTTGAGTACACGATGTCTTTAAATAGTCAGTGATGGTCTTCCTCGAATACGAGTGGACAGCCATTATCATATATATATATATATATAGAGAGAGAGAGAGGTCTAAAATGGTAGCTGTGATGTAGGTAGGGATATATCGACATTCCTGATTCAGGTCTCTTGCCCAATATATCCCCATTAGGCCTCTATCTGCTGCCCTTCCGCCTCTTGATACCCTCTCACCTCTCTATCATTCACCACTCCACCCACCTTCTCATCCACTATGCCCCCTACCTCTATCTTATCAGAGTGCACTGGGTGTGTTTATTATGGCACCAACACTAGAGAGGTTGTTATGTCCAAGACATGACTATAGAGACCTCTCGACCCTGTGTTGTCTTCGAACAATCACCAACCACTTTACAGAGTGCACTGGGTGTGTTTATCATGGCACCAACACTAGAGAGGTTGTCATGTCCAAGAC
>JAOPJM010232124.1:0-12552 GCA_027124095.1 Muusoctopus leioderma | reverse complement strand
GTACCCAAATTAGTCTAAATCACTTTACACATCTCCAGTAATAATTTTTTTTTGAAATTTGTTGTCCAGTGTTATTAGTGTCGGACAAAATGCCTTGCAGTATTTATTCTGGGTCTTTATGTTCTGAGCCCAAACCCCACAGGTCAACTTTACCTTTCATCTTTCTGGAGGGTTGATAAAATAAAGAACCAGTCAATTACTGGGGTCATTTTGATCGTCTGTTGATCTGTGCCAACATGCAATGGGCTAGCATGGTACAGTCGAGCCCAAATCGCTGCCCAACCATGAGGCTTCATGAATGGGTGAAGTGACACACCAGTTGGAGTATATAGCTGTCACATTAATAGTATCTATCTGTAACATCCTATATTACTGCCTACGCAACACACACACACACATCCTATCATTTACTCTACTCTCTCTAAAAAGCAGACCCCATTAAAAATGGTGAGAGGGCGGATAATGCAAAAGAAAGGATCATAAATGCATTTAAGTTATGTACACCTAAAAATACAATAAATCACATGTTATTTCAATATCAGCCATCACATCTTTTGTTTCCTCCAAAGATCACACATATATTTAAATTGTGAATCCCTAAAAATACAACGTCACAATATCAGTCATCACATCTTTTGTCTTCTTCAGATCATTGAATGTTAAACTAAGGTTGTCAATGCTGCATTCTATGAAGATCAGAAATGTTGATTCATGCTCATTTATAAAGATTATGTAGACTTGGCAGTTGAATGAATTGAGGCATGAAGCTAAAAAATGTTGCAGAAGGATTGTGAACACAATTTATTGATTTTTGAGAGTGGAGTTGGAAACAAATCTCATGGCAAAGTTAAATCTTGGAGTAGTACTGGATTTAGACTTGGTGAGGCCCTAAGCTATATAAAACTTGTTAAAAAATTTCACCAGACAGTCTTACAAAAATTGAAAACATATATGCCTTTTAATTATTTTGAGGTCCCTGCTGATTGTGAGGCCCTAAGCTGTAGCTTGTTTATCTTATGCCTAAATATGTCCCTATCTTGGAGGCAGAGATGTTGCTGGTATATTAGAGAAAAATATTTTAAGTATCTCTTAAGATGCAATCTTTATATATATTCTCTAGATTTCAGTAGAAGGAACTTTCAGGTATTTTAATATTTCAGTATATCTAAGTCTGACATACAGCCCACAGATTTAGTATTTAACTGTTGGTCTCTTCATCTAGGTACAAACGTCTATAATTTTAGGGGAAAGGGCATGGGATGTGGTGTTTATGCTTCTCTCAGGCATAAACAACATTAAGTGAAATGAAATAGCTTCAAAGTTTAATTGAATTGGCATGAATTCTTTATGGTTTTCCCTCTATGTAGTATTTAAATATTATATGAAAATATGCATAATTTATAGGCAATATGAGAACAAGAGAGCTAAATAACGTATTAATATATTCATGTGGTGTCCCCTGCATCTTTTGTGAGGAGTGAAAACTTTTATCGCACACGGTAACTAACATGATGTCGAGCTAACGAGGGAGCCTCTGTGTGGTCACATGGCCTTATAGAAATAGCGCCCAAATCTCTCTCAAATCACACTTTACCGTCTTAGAAAAGAACATGTTGGATAATGTGGGCCTGGGTTCTTTGCACATTGGAAAAAATATAGGATGATCACGGCTGGAATGGCTATGATCATAGGTCTGTTCGATCTGATCAATTAATACTTCAAACTCTTAAGTCTTTGTCGCAAATTTTCGGTGAGAGCTCGTTCAAAAAAAGAAAAGAAAAGAAAAAAGATGTCCCTTACTTATTTCCAGTTACCACATCACCTATACATTAGTTTCATTGTGTAGGTGGTCTGTGTACAACTGGTTATCATGCATAGTTCACTGTATTGTGTTCTTAGTAGTTTATTGTGGAGAGATTGGGGATCCAGGCAGGACAGGCATAGTCCATGATAGATCTAATGTATTGTTCGTACACCATTGTTCTTTATTTCTGTTGGCCAAACATGTTATCTTTGATCGTTCTAAGTATGTTTGCGCGTCGTTTTGCTTTCTTTGCTATGTGTATGGTGACGATGTCATGACCGAACTGTTAGAAAAGACACTTAAAATCACGTTTAGACATTAAACAATAACTTAACAAGGGAAGCGACTCCGTTAAAATGACATATTTATCTCCCTTGCAATACAATTTGCTCTGGCATCGCCGTTACATTCAAACAGCTTTTGCCGATGTCTATTGTCATGCATAGACTTTCTCTTTGTTGCTTTCACCTTTTACAGTAAAAGACCTGCAGCATTAATGCTATGGTCGCTTTTATGCTGGCAACACACGATCGAATGAAGGCCTGGCACACAAGACAAATAATCGTACAGCAAAAATATGTTAATAGGAACATTCTTCAATGCAATATATGTAATCTATGCACCATACTCGGAATAAATAAGTTAAACTTCCAGGAGACATGGTGACTTGGAATTCTTTCTCTCACGTCACCTCCTTCATCTTTCTTTCTCTATATAAGTACATACGAGGGACGTGCTATTTGGGAAGACAAGATAGACAGACTAAAGCTAAAATATAAATTACTAAACATAAAAAATAAATGATTTCTAATTAATTTTTAAAATGCTAATTTAAGGCATGGAATTCAGTAAATGGCTAATATTTTGATATTAAACAGGCTAAATTCCCCCGTGTCTTTCAACTTCTATGTTGAGCTGTGTGCGTCGTCGTCGTCGTCGCCGTCGTTGTAGTCGTCGTAGTCGTCGTCGTCGCCGTCGTCGTCGTCGTCGTCGTCGTCGTCGTCGTCGTCGTCAAGCTCTGATTGATCTGTCCTATGGCATGCCGGTAGTCGGCCGAACGATGAGGCGTGACTTACAGATGCATCTTCTCAAGTAACACCATGTCTCCGTCTAGCTGAGGATCATACCACCCACTCTGACATGCAGTAATGAATTGTATGGGGTGTGACAGTCTGGACATAATGCATTGTCACCACTGTCCGAAGATTCTGTGGAGGCCGTCAAGGTGGACTTGAGGTGAGCGTGCTCCACCGGATGTGTAATATTAGTATGCATGAACAAACGAGCCGAAATATAAAATGGATATCATGGGAATTGGTATAGTGTGCAAGGGAGGAGATTGCGCTGGTACAGGCATGCAATGCATATGGTGGATAAAAGCTGCGTAAAGAAATGCCAAGGGATCCAAGAGAAGCATTAGCTGCGTTCTGATTGAAAGTTGAATCCTTACTAGTCGTTGGTAAGCTTGGTTTCCATTGGACGAGCCAGGTCACATGATGAACATTGCTGCAGATTGCTAGTGTGAGTCGCTGCAAGGTGCTATTAAAGTGTAAGGCGCTACTAGAATGTAGGGGAAGCAACTCAGCGAAGATTAACTTTTGTTTGCAAGGTAGTTAACTCATCGATTTTATCTGGCGTTATTTTCCGAGTTAGTCGGTTGAAACTGGTCCAGGAGAAATGGCCGCTTGTGACGACAATTGGAAATCACCTCGTATTTCCTTTTCAGGGATACTGGGCTACATAATCCACTGGAGTATTAGAGGGACTATCTACAATGTTCCAAACTATATCGAGATATGCACATATACACTACATACATACATACCTCCATACATACATACATACATACATATGTATACATATATATACACACACACACACACATGAAAGAGATTTGGCTGCTACTTCTAGCACGTCGTACGACCACGTAGTAGTGACAACAGAACTTCAGCGCTAACTACCTATCTCACAGTCTCTGTCTGTCTGTCTGTCTGTCCGTGTCTCTATGGCAACCAGCAACGCTGACCTCAAGTTTTGGTGCGGTAAAAGAAATAGAGCGTTGCGATTGGTTAAAAATGACAGAAAAGGTCAATCTTTAAATGGTTGTAACTTTTTAATTAATAATTTCTGGAAAAATTAATTGTGATTTTTGTTATTGTCATTCAAAACTACATCGATTACATCTATTAAAATGTTTCCAAAAGTAATTCCTGGAAAATTTTAGTGGTGCACATGAAATCCACTAGATCCGGGGGCGTTATAGTCGACTAATATCGACCCAGTATTTGACTGGTACTTATTTTATCGACTTGCACAAGTTTGAACGGCAAAGTCGATCTCGGCGGGATTAGAACACCGAACGTAAAAGAATATAATGAAATATCGCAAGATATTTTTGTTTGTCGCTCTACCAGTTCTGCCAATCCACTGACCTTTAATTAAACGTAAAAAAGACATAAACAAAACAAAAAAGCAAATAGTGAATTTAATAGTGAAAGTATTTAATAAATAAATGCCCAAATAAATAGCTGTCCCAAAATAGCACCGATTGTCATTTCGAAGCGTGTGTAGATGACAAGGAAGTTTAGAGTTACCTCCCTTTTTCATTTCCTGCTTGAAAGATTTTATCAAACATCTTGATGTAGCCTTAATTTATATATTTCTTGTAGGAGACTATCATTTTGGAAATATTCAAAGTCAAAGAGTCCAAGAACTCCTGGCGGAATCGTAGAGGTGCCATTGTGACCCACGGCGTGTCTAGGGCAACCTTTAAACCTGGCAGAGCTCATTCCTCTCCAGGTCGTAATACTCATTTTTGCTATCTTAGCGGACTGGAGCAACGTGGAGTAAAGTGCCTTGCCCAAGGATACAACGTGCCTCCCTGACCGGGAATTGAACCCACAACCTTATGATCGTGAGTCCAGTAGCCTTACCACAAGGTCACGCGCCTCCACATTTGGAAATCCATCCATCCATCTTCCTCGCCCACTTATTCCTGAGAAGGTCGTGGGGGCAGAGTCCTCAGACACGCCTTCCAGAGGGTCCTATCAGAAGCAACCGTCAGCAAATATCCGGCTGGATCCCCAAGTGAGACCAATCCAGGTTATGGATATTATCCAACCATCTGGCTCGTGGGCTACCTCTAGGTCTCCTGCCGGTTGGCCTTGCCCGTAAAATCTGTCCTGCGATTCTTTCCTCAAACATTCTAACCACATGCCCGTAGTACCGGAGCTGTGATCTCTCAATGCGGAGAAGTAGCGGCTCTACCTGGTACGACTCCCTGATCTCCGAGCTACGCACCCTATCGAGTAACGTTACTCCAGTGACCCTTCGGAGGAACCCCATTTCAGCCGCTTGTATTCGAGATCGTATTCTTTCGGTCACTACCCAAGATTCATGACCATTGGTACGGGTAGGCACGAAAACCGAATTGAAGATAGCGAGTTTTGGTTTTTCACCTACCTGCCTTCTTCTGATAACCGAGTGCTTCATTTGGAAATATTACCAATATTTATAAAGTTTTAAAGTAAAATAACAAATTTTAAAGACATATTGTTTACATTACATGGTGACAGTCAGGAATTATTGATGTTTACTGGAAATAAACAAATTATACTTACGTGATTTCGAATTGTTTTATATTCTTCAGTAAGTCAGAGTAGGAAGGGGTTGTGGCCACCCTGACTTTTGTAGACTCTCCAAGACTAGGGAGACAGATACAGTTGATGCTCAGTTTGAATGCTAGTAGGAAAAAGTGTGGACAGGGAGGGTTTCTAGAGTATTTAAGTTCTGGGGACGGAGGACTGAGCGACGTGATTCGTGCAGGGTTCTGAAAGGTGATACACACTGTGGGAGGGCGTGGCATGGCCGGATGGGTAAGAAGTTCGCTTCTCAATCACGAGGTCTTGGGTTCGATCCCACTTGCGCAAGTGTCTTTGCCATAGCCGTGGGTAGACCCAAGCCTTGGGAGTAAATCTGGCTAGACAGAAACTGTGCGGAAGCCCATCGGATGGATTGTACCAGTAATTCAAAGGCCCCAGCCTTGTCACACTGCGTCACGATCATTCTGCATAAGGATTACGTTTAGGGTACACGTGTCTGTGGAATACTCAGTCACCTACACGTTAACTCAATGAATAGTCAGTCCTGTTAATTGAACAATGGAACACTCCTCGCCGAAACCGACAGAGAATCCATCATCATATCACACATTGAGAGTGACGAGGAGAGACGGTTTGGCCTGGATAGTGGGAGTAAACAGCTACCTAATTCAGATGGTGACGAGCAGAGGAGAGACGGTTGGGCCTGGAGAAAGGGAGTAAACAGCTACCTAATTCAGATGGTGACGAGCAGAGGAGAGACGGTTGGGCCTGGATAGTGGGAGTAAGCAGGTAGCTGGTACAGAGGAGTAGAGGCTGTTACGGTAAAGGAGACAAAAATAGGGAACAGAAAGCCTGTGGGTTAATGCTTGAAGCGTATTGGTGAGTGAATCTTTACCAATCAGTAGAATGGTCTTCGTTTAGATGCAGTCTAGAATGATGTTTGCGTTTGTATGTGTAGCTGTAGCACTGCACCTAAGTATTGGTAGTGGGTAGTGACCTGTCATTACTACAAGGCGTGACGACCCTGCCTTACACGAGTCCCGGGTTCAGCTGGCTCCGACTAACAGTACCTGGAATGGGCCCCTATCCAGGGTTACGGATTCCCCACTTAACCGACCTCGAAATTCCGGGTTGATATCCAGCATAGCCGGTCCCAGACCTGTGTTGAGAAAGGCGGGATGGAGCGCGAGGCTTACTTTCAGTACTCAAATTGCCGCATAAATGATGAAGTCACCACCCGATGCCCCATAGAACTAAGACTAAGACTACTCCATGTGGGTTTTATTTTATCTTTATGAATAAAACTGTTAAAATGTTAGTTTAAATGATATTAGATGTTACAAACACCAATCTGAGACGGGGAAAAGTAGTAGCAGGCCCACTGATAGGGCACGAACCACTGGCTTGTAAGAGAAGGTGAGCAAATTATCAAGGCTGAAGCATTTAATGGCACTGATCAGTCGCTGAGTTAGTAGTGGTTGTAACAAAACTCTGTTTCCTAACACAAAAACAAAAAATGCAATTCAATTTCCTCATCATCGTTTTACGTACGATTTCCATGTTGACATGAGTCAGAGGGGTCATTGAGGACCGAGTCAGAGGGGTCATTGAGGACCGAGTCAGAGGGGTCATTGAGGACCGAGTCAGTTATTTGCAGTTAATGTGCTCAAACTTGGGTCGGAGGACCACGTTTCGCACGTACGTTCCATTGTTGGTTTGGTTTCTACAGTGGGATGCACTTCCTAACACCAACCACTTTACAAAGTGTACTGGGTGCATTTTATCGTGGCACCGACATTAGAAAGGCTGTCGTGTCCATGACATGACTAAAGCGTCCTCTCTACCCTTCGTTGCCTGCGTTCGATCGCCAAACACTTTACAGAGTATAGTGGGTGTATTTTATTGTGGCACCAACACTAGAGAGGTTGCCTTGTCGCCCCCCCCCCCCCAAAGACTAAAGGGTCCTTTCTACTCTACTTAGCCTCCGTTCTTTGAAGGCAAGCATGACTGATAGTATGAATAAAAGGAGTGATAATCAAGAGGGTAAAAGAGGAGAGGGGTATGAGTATGGGTATGATGGGGAAGCAGTGACAGGATGGTATAGGAGGGAGAAATGGGAGAAAGACAGTGATAACTGTATGTTGGGTGTTGGTAGAAAGTTGAATAGAAAAACAACATGAGTAGCAGCAATACAGATGTGTCATGATAGAAGAGAGCAAGTGATGAGTAGCAAAAGAGATGGGTGATGGTATGTGAGAATGGTAAATGTCAACTAAAAGCCACATAGGGAAAGAGGATGGAGGTTAGCAGTAGAGGGGGGGGGGGGTACTGAGTATAGCCACATACAATTCCATCCCTTCCATCATGATGGAAGAGTTGCAGAGTGATAATATGGGTGATGCTGAGAGAGGTAGATTGATAATAATATTAATAAAAATAGTGGGTGAGAGTGGATGGACAGAACAAATGCCAGCCCTCGTTACACAATCAGTGTGGTACAATGGATAGGATTGGGGTGATAGAGAGCAACGAATAAGTAGACGGAACTTAATAGTTGTATACTGAGTGAAAGACCCAATGATATATTATATATCCCAGCCTCTATCACCACCGCTACTTAATAGTTGTATACTGAGTGAAAGACCCAATGATATATTATACATCCCAGCCTCTATCACCACCTCTACTATTCTAATGATCGTTCTGCCATGCTTGCATTGGTGGGCAGATCTTCTCCAGCAGTACATGTCGCCAATCATCGCAATCCTTTGTCATCTCCTTTGTGAGGTTCAGCTCCTTGAGGTAAGCCCTCACCACTTCGTCCCATGTCTTTCCTAGGTTTCTCTTTTCCATGGGTTCTATCTACTTCAAGCATTCATCACTTCTTTACATAACTGTCATCCTCCATAAGCATCACATCTCCATACCAGTGTGGTCTTCTCTCTTGCAAACAACATCTGATTCCTCTTATACTCAGCTTTTCTCTCAGCTCATTTCTGCTCCGTAGCACATACACACTAACATTACACATCCAACGGAGCGTGTTGGTTTTATTTATTTCCAATTTAAATTTGGAAATAATGCAACACATCATGGAAGAAGAGAAATAATATCAGAGTATGGAAATGATCATTTGAAATAAGGTGAGCCTACTCTGCTGGATGTGTAATGAGCAACGAAGCACAGATGAGCATTTGAAATAAGGTGAGTGTCAGAGGAATCATTTGTAGTGTGTAAGAGAGAAGATTGTGCTGGTGTGGACATGTGATGTGTATCAAGGATGGCAGTTGGGTGAAGAAGTACCAAGTGATCCAAGTAGCAGAAGGAACCTGCAGGAAAAGGGAGACCATGGGAAGACATGGATGAAAAGTGGTGAAGTCTGATCTCAGGATGCTGGACATCGTGAAGGAGATGACAATGGGTTGCAACAAGAGCGGAAGATCCATCTAACCAATGCCAACATGGCAAAATGGGCGCAAAATGATGATGATAGTGCTGATGATGATGACAATGCCAATGAAAGTGTTGCTACTGCTGATGATGATAATGATGATGATAATGATGATAATGATGATAATGATGATGATGATAATGATGATGATGATAATGATGATGATGATGATGATGATGATAATGATGATGATGATGATAATGATGATGATGATAATGATGATGATGATAATGATGATGATGATAATGATGATGATGATAATGATGATGATTATAATGATGATGATGATAATGATGATGATAATATATATATATATACAAATTTAACAAGTTAAGATATTAGAAAAAGCCTGCTTCTTCAAACTAGAGACCATGTTTTAACTGTTATAATATACTGTCATCTTGTCAGTATTAGCTATACTTCAAATAGGAATATTTATCCAATATGGACTTTGAAACTCTTCAATTATCATATTTGCATATCAACCTAATGGAAATGATGTCTTTAAATTTCATGCTATCATACAATAATTTTCCTGACCAGCAAGCAAATATTTTCCTGACTTTTACATTCGATTAGGTTCATGTATCTTCTCTTTTCAAATCGTGTAGAGCTATGAGCAAACGAGCAAAACATATCATCATGAATTATCACAGATGGAATCTTTAACTTATCTCTAATATGCTGCTATATGAGGCAGATAGCTCAGCAAGATTACAATATCTGATTCATTCCATTAATTTTATGAATCTTATTGCTCCTATATTATTAATTCTAACTTTTTTTTAGATTCAAATAACATTTGATTATATTTATTCGTTATCATCAATTTCCACTTTCAAGTCATTCAACAAAGAAGCAATAGATATCCTTAAATTAACATTTTTCGTTTTAGAAATACAATGTCAGTGTGCAGAGACATTTAAATCTTGGCAATTGGTATTTACTGATGCCAACTAATACATTTTTGTAACATAGAAATGTGTCTCCTTTGTAAAAAAAAAAAGAATAATGAAAAAAAAACCCCAAAAGACAAACAAAAGACGCTTTAATTCAGAGAAAAACTCAAGCACTCACATTCTTTTCAAACAGCTAGCTTTTAATCAAATTTCTTACCAAATCATCTACAGTAACTTATTTTTTAATATCACACTTAATCAAGATGACTGTATTAGTAGAACACCTGATACCAAGGTACTGAGCTATAGTGAATTATTTTGGATAACAAATATTTCAAGATCTACACCAGCTGAGAAATAGTGAAATGAGCAATGCATTTGTGAATATTAAAGGACTACTGAGAGGAAAGAATTTGTTGATTATCCTTAATACGGAAGTACAATTATTCAAGAGTATGTTTGGAGTAGTATCGAAGTCATACAGACTCTTTTGGTGTATTTAGTAAAGGAAATTTATGGCTTCCAACTTAAGTTTGTATTGCAAGCATTGTGTAAAGACACAATTAGATTCTAAGTAGGTTTAAATGCTATAATGCAAATGGTATTATTGGGACAGATGAAATATTTAAAGGACCGAAATGAGGAGCTTTATGTTTTAGTTACAAAGACATGGACTTTATATGTTATTATAAATGATGAATTGAGCCATATCGTAACAAACCATACTTGTTTGTAAAGTGGAGTGAAGGTTGCTGTTGTTTAGCCCCAGGTAGAGCCTGATCAAGCAGATCTATAATCAAAGGCATTCCAGCCATGACCACATTGTCTTTATCTAGGATTACATTATCCAATGTATCTTTTCCTTATTTGAGACAGTAGGATGCAATCTGAGGGAGATTTGGCAGCTATTTTTAGGTGAAGCAACCACACTGAGGCTCCCCCATTGGCTCATGGAGAAGAAGGTTATCTTTCCTAGTAACAAATAGCAAATCAAGTTGCTATTTATTTTTCTCACTGAATGAAATAAATAAATATGATCAAAATTATTTATAAAGTATGAACCAGCATCAATGCAAAATATACAGTGACTAGAAACAAAGTGTTTATAGAATTTCACTTCCATTATACAAAGTGCATTATGGAAAGCAGAGAATGCACCATTGACTTTCAAGTAATATACATTTATTTACTTTAAAATATAATCAATGTTAATGGATTAATGGAGAAGAAATAAGCCTATTATAAAATCACAAATGAAAATTAACTTATGTATTAAAAGGTTCACTTTAATAGACATTAACTATGATGATATAATTAAAAGGGTCAATTCTTCAACTGCTATGGGTGTTCAAATTTCTGGAAAGATGCAAACATTCAAGATTGCATCGCAGAAAAGTCATCTACTTGATTAGCATATGTTCTCTCACCAACATCGATGCATTGTTAAGTTGTATCTTCCCACTGCCTTCTCTTATGTTACTACATTGGTCACTTCTACTCTGAACTTGGTAAATATATATACCATCTCCACCTAAACTTACGTAGCATTTTCAACACTTCACCTCTCTTTATCATCCATACAGTGCCTGACTTGTACTAAAAATGTACTAAACACTTTTTCTAATATTTTCACTACTATCAGGCAACAATATGAACTTCATCTATGAATGGTTTTGTTTGCTCCACCAATCCTTCTCTTGCAAACACTGCTAAAGTAATGACCACTTCCCATATTCAGACTTATCTATCCTGTTTGTAAGTACATTATTCCATTCCACATTCCACAGGTAAACTATGAGTAAACTCTACCACTTCCTAAAATTAACAAGTTTTCAACACACACACACAAGCAAAATGAATTATTTCATTCAGTCAATTCATCATCATAACAATCAATGAAAGACAAACAAAAATCAATAAATCCATACATTAGTTGCACAACAAAAGGCACAAATCGATTAGAAATTTCACTGATATTGAATATTTGTTATGCATCAATGTTTTATGTGTGTTATGATATATTAGATGAACTTCTATGTCTGCCAATAAACTTTTGTATACACACACCTAACTGATTGTAAATATTCAGATATATTACCAGAAACTAGTAACAAAAAAAAAAAAAAATAATTATATTCCATGGTAAGAGTTTTGATTTGGTAGACAGTAGTGCATAGATTTACAATAGAATACTGTAAGGCATTATATATGCCTTACAATATTTAATTTCCTCTCTGTCAGTTCTGAATTCATATATTTCATAGGGATTTATATTACTATCCATACCTGCAGATCTTATAAAATTTGTACTCATAAAGTACTAAGCTTGATACAAGGGGGATACTAGTGGTGTATTAGGGGTGATGTTACCCTTTCTCTACAAAACTTGGTCCTGCATTTAATCCCCCAAAATCTATTCGTATACTATTCTTTTGTCAGATTTATGCGATAATTAATATTGGAAATTGTCATCTTTTGGAATAAATTACAACTTCTCTATGGTCGCACTGTATTTCATACTAATTTTATTTAACACTTACCCTGGATCTGTAATTCTCATCTCAATATTTTAGACGTTCACATCAAAGCAATATATTTATATTTTTTGGTGTTCTGTCATAATATTAATTCTCATCTTAAATAGTTATTTCTTTAACCCTTTCATTACCATATTTCTAATAAAATACACTGCCTGTGTGTTTCAGTAAATTTTGAGAACAATCAAGAATTTGGAGGGATTTAGTAAAATAATTAACTTTCTTGTTATTAAGTTGGTGTTTGGAACATAACTTAACA
>JAOPJM010232023.1:0-12553 GCA_027124095.1 Muusoctopus leioderma | reverse complement strand
ATTCCAGACATGGAAACACAAACTAGAATTAAGAGGCCTTAGAGTAAACTTAGCAAAGACTAAAGTTTTAGTAAGTAGGAAAGAAGACAAGACCTTGTTACCATCAGGGAAATGGCCATGCTCAATATGTAGGAAAGGTGTAGGTACGAACTCCATACAATGTACCCAATGTAAAATCTAGGTGTACAAGAGATGCAGTGATATCAAAGGCAGGCTGACAGAGAAAAATGATTTTACATGTGTCAGATGCACATGAGTAGTTAGCAGTCAGAGTACCAATAAAATAAACTCTTTCCATTGCTCAGAAGGCCCCATAAAAGTAGTTGATAGCTTCTGTTACCTCGGTAGACCTAATCAGCAGTGGTGGAGACTGTATAGCAGTCTTCTCCATCTATTGTGGCTGTGTGCCAGAACTCGTGTCTCCACTAATGATTTGCCTATCCATTCCTTCATGTCTGTTTGCCTCTCCTTCTCCCTCCCTCCACAGTTCCTTGGAGAATGGTCTTTGCAAAGCAACTAGATCTTGTTACATGGCCATAGTATCTCAGCTTTCTCTTCCTCACTATTGTGAGAAGGTTATTATGGGAGCTGATGTAATGCTGGATGGCTCTGCGCACCTACTCATTTGTGATGTGTTGTAAGTATGAGATACCTAAGATGCTGCAGTATCATCTCATTTCCAGTGCCTGTGTCTTTCTTTGTATTTCCGTAGTGAGAGTCCATGTCTTGCAGGGAGATGGAGAACACCAGTGCATGCAGGAGTCTGATCTTGCTCTTCATAGTGATGTTTCTATCTCTCCATATTGGCTTGAGTTTGGTAAGTGCAGTGACTGTCTGTGTGGTTTCAGCAAGGATTTCTGGTCTTGATTCTTTATCATTAATGATTGCCACCAGGTATTTGAACTATTGCAGTACCTCTAGTTTTTGTTCTTGTATGTTGATGGTTGTTGTTATTGTTTAGCCTCATGTCAGCCCTAATTTAGCAAATCCATGATCAAAGGTATTCCAGCTGTGAACATCCTGTCTTTTTTTAGGGATATGAAGGACTACATTATCTAATGTGTCCTTTCTTTATTAAAGATAGTAGGGTTTGATGTGAGGGAGATTTGGTTTCTATTTCTAGAAGGTGGAGGAACCTTGTAGAGGCTCCTCATTGGTTCATGGTGATGGTGATAGACATGATAGCAGTGATGATGAGGCTGCTGATGGTTATTGTTGATGATGATGATAGTAGTGATAAGGAAAACGATGATGAGGATAATGATAATGAATTGCACATCTGAGAGTCTTCATTTTGAAATGCTAAAAATAAGGAATTTTAGAGATTTTATCATAAATTCTTTATTTAATTTGCTTCCTTTGGATCATAAAGTTCTAGATCATACAAAAGAATCTGTTAGGGTGTTTTAATATTTAAAAAAAAGGCAGTTTATAAATACCTGACTCTCAGTAGGGGTAACGGGTGTTGAAGTCATAAATTAGTTTTATGTTTGCTGTTTAACCCTTTTGTTACCGTATTTCTAATGAAATACACTGCCTTTGGAAGGATTTAGTAAAATAACTAACTTTCTCATTACTAAGTTGGTGTTTGGAACATAACTTAACAAAAAGTTCTTACAGAATTATAATGGAATGTTTAAATTTAAATATGAACACTTTAAAACAAATGGATTTGTTATCAAAGAACCAGGGGCGGTTTCAGGCGGTTTGGTATCAAAAGGGTTAAAACACATTGATTAAATCATATTCTACTTGTTGCCTAATTTATCAGTAATATACATTTCATAAAAGGTAAAATGGCTAAATGACTAAAGAAATTGTAGATATCAGAACTTTTGAGAAAGTTACCTGTAATAAACTAATGGCATGTCTAGAAGGATATTTTTTTCCTATCTGGTTTAACATTCTAGGAATCATAGTTAAGTGCCAGCTCTGGGGACTCCTCAGAGTTGTGAAAGGATTGATAAATTTCTTATATATTTCTTAGGTTTTTTATTTTTATTAAATGAAAGTTATCATTTAGGTGCAGGCTTAGCTGTGTGGTTAAGAAGTTTGTTTGTAGTTATGAGTTTATTTCCACTGCATGGCACCTTGGGCAAGTGCCTTCTACTCTAGCCTTGGGTTGACCAATGCCTTGTCGGTGGAATTGTGTAGAGAGAAACTGTGCGGAAGCCTGTCATATGTGTGTGTGTGTGTGTGTGTGAGTGTGTGTGTGTGTGTGTGTGTGTGTGTGTGTCCTTATCTGTATTTATGTTTACACCGGTTAAAATCAATGTTGTGTTTATGTTGTGTCCCTTTATGTCCCATAACTTAGTGGTTCAAGAAATAGAGATCGATAAAATAAGTACCGGAAAATATTGGGGTTTTTTGCTTGATCATGTCCCTTTACTAGTCAAAAGAACCCATTATTCCGTACAAAGTTCAAGCAGCTCTAAAACATTAGCAGCAACTTGTGTTAAGTTTTGAACAATTTGGTTCATTGACATTTTTATTATTTAAAGTTTTCACTCTACAAACACCTCACAATATACAAGTAAATTATTTGAATGCAAAATGATTACAGGAAGTAGTGAGCAAAGCAACAAGAGTTTATGTTTCCTCTTGGGATTTTACTAATAACATTTTCAATAGTACTGGAGTTGATTTCATTTGTGATATTCATTTCAATGTCCTACATTTCTTTTTCTCATGGGATGTCATTTATAACATTTTGATAATGCTGACATTAACATATTTTTCTTTCCATTTCCATGTTTTCATTAAAAATAAAATCTACTAAAAAAGAAAACATCCATGCTAAAACAGATTAAACATATGTATAGATTCATAAATATAGATATATATCAACATCTAATATTAATTAAATATCAAACAATATTAACAATGAGATTCTAGCATGTTTGAGTTGTTAAAATATAATTACCAATAGCATGTCTAAAACAAATTCATTATGTAAGTTCAACTTTCTAAAGAATAACATTTCTTCAACATGCTAGCAAATCGAATATTTTGAAATAAACTAAAATTAAGTGTGGAATAACATATTTAATGCAGTGAGCTCACTTTCCCCACAATTTTTAATTAATTAAAATTACACTCAGAATGAAGAGGAAAATCATTAGCTTTAATGATTAATTCTTGTCAAGAAAGGCAAGGGAGACAACTCTGAGATCCAAATTAATTAAAAATTGAATGGGGGCATGCAGTGGAGTGAGTGTCTCATCTTTGGCAAGTACGATGACAACTCCAGCTATGTTTCAGTCTTATTAGACCTCCTCAGCAAAACATAGTCTTACTCACTCTTACCTAGATGACTTGAAAGAATAATAAAGATTTTGGCTCCCACGTAATTGTATGTTTTTTATGCAGAAGGCATCCCTGGGAAATTTTCCAATATCATTATTTTAAGTTACCAAATCAATGAATATTTTTCACTCAAAATCTTTATTATTCTCTCATGTCATCTTGGATTTGGTAAGTCTGAGTAAAACTATGCTTTTCTGAGGAGGTCTACTAAGACCAAAAGATGTCTGGAATTGTCAATATACATGTCAAAATTCAGGCTCACTCCCCACTGCATGTCTCCATTCAATTGTCTCCCTTGTCTTTCTTCACAAGAATTAATCATTAAAGTTAATGATTTTTCTTTTTATTATAGCAAAGACTGGCCTTCGTCTTCAGGTCCAGAAAATACTTCAGTCCCAACAACTACTAACCTTCTACAAAGCTCAAGTGAGACCCACAATGGAGTACTGCTCTCACATCTGGAATGGTGCTGCTACTACATACACAGACATCCTAGACAGTATCCAAAAAACGACCCCCTGAATAATTGGCATGAATTCACTCACCAACACTTCAATGTCTGTCTCACAGATGCACTGTCTCCTCTCTCTGCCTTTCTACTGATTCTACAGTGGCCTCTACTCCTTGGAGCTGGCTGGTCTCCTACAACCTCCACTCAGGCCCTCCCAACTCACACATCTCTCCTCCATCACCCATATTGTGTTCACCTCTCCTGCCAGGTTCTGCACTAACCACTATACCCAATCCTTCCTTCCCCGAACGTTCATCCTCTGGAATTTCTTCCCTGCTCATTTTTTTCTGCAACCATCAATTTGCAATTATTCAAGGGGAACATTAACCATGTTGATCTCTCTCCCCAGTCTGGCTGTGCCTACAAAGGCCATGGCACAGCCCCTTCCTCTATACCAAACCAATAATATAAAATTAAAAATTGTATGTAATGGAGATTAAATCTTGGTGCTATCATCATTATGGTGGAATACCATGTCTTAAAATATCCATCTGGTGCTGTATGTCTTACATGATGTCTTTGACATTAGCCACCATGTATAGACTATAATCAGAACTGGGCTCCAAATCATATAGTAACACTAACTGAGATGATTGGTGACTCTGATCTGAGGCTGCAACAGTAGCAAATTCTTGTTGCCTTCTAGAGTTCCATAGGACTCAGCATTTCAAACTTACAAAGCAGTTGTTATTCATACTCTTACTTTTATAAACTGTACCTGCTCATGGTATCTAATTACGGCTGGGTGGACTGAGCAAGCAAGAGTTAAGTGTTTGGACCATTATCTTAGTGTATCACAAGTAATGAGATATGAACTGCTTATATTTCATCTGCTACTTTGATAATCTATATCCTTCACAGTTGACCTTATTTACTCAGCCAGTTCTAACTCTTGTAACAGAAGGAATACACATATTGATATCAAAATAAGAGATTCATGCAGATTTATGTATACAAGTAGCAATACACATATACAATTTAGTTTTTATTTTTGTCTACATTTATTTACGCTTGAAAACACAGAGCATAGCACATGCTTTATAAACAACTTTTTACTTTGATATAAGGCTACTGCTTTTCTTAAACTAAAACTACAGGTAATATTTGTTATTGTGCTTATTATTGTACGAAGGATGAGTTAGCAGAATCATTACAGAATCATTACAGCATAGTGCCTTGCAGTATTTAGTTACAGCCCTTTACATTCTGAGTTCAAATCCTGTCAAAGTCAACTTTGCCTTACATCATTTTGGTGTCAATAAAATAAGTACCAGTCAAGTAATGAGGTCAATATAATTGACTTTCTCTACCCCAACCAAGTTTCTGGCCTTGTGCCTATGTAAGAACTCATTATTACAATGTTTATATTGTTGTATATGTAAACTCAGTATTAATGTGACAAGAGAGTTCAAGTTGGTATTTAGAATAAAAGTACATAACTAACTCATTATGGATGAGGAAACTACAGTATAAACACTTTTTAAGAAATCATTATATCAAGATCATTGCCAAACAGAGGAAAGAGCACTAATACATTTCTTAATTCATATAAATCAAAATGCTCCATTGTAACAATGTGGAAGAATATTTTTCTAGTCAGTATACTAGACAAAAAGATAACTATCTATCATATTTCTAAATATCAATTTTGATTAACATTTACATCAACATATCTAAATATTTGCACTTTTCTTCATGTTTCATGTTTATGAAACCATAAATCTTCCTGAATCTCTATATATGGAATATAGGAACTAAAAAGAATAACTATTATATGAAAATAGTAAATTATCATAAAATTTATTAGTATTCTTAGTTGTTAAAAACTTAAATTCTTTGAACTTATTTTTCCTATATACATGATTCTCTCAGTAAGAAACTTATATCATTACTACTACTGCTGCTATGGCACAATTTTCTATCCATGGCATGCATAAAGAATGGATGCCATTAACATCACGTTGATGTGACTGTTTCTTCCATTTCCAGTCTTGTGTAGTCAAGCATCAGTGTTGAAACGCTTCAGATCACTGTTGATGTTTTCTATTCAGTGTCTTTGAACTTCTCAAAAGCTGATATCATCTACATTAAAGCTAAGTGCCTCCTTTGTTGCCACCTGTCCTCATTCATGGACTGTAGATAGCCACCAAGCTAGCATATCTTTTTAATCTGACTACACCCTCAAATCGAACAGACCAACACCAGGTTGAGAGTTTTGCAGAGAGGATTTATCTAATGATGTCACTTTCATATTTAAGTTAAACATTTTTTATCTTTGATATTCATAGGTCAGGTTTTACTAGTATAAAGCAGCATATATGAATGGAATCAATGTAGGTACATCTGAAGCTTTGCCAATCAGTTAGATGAACATTTTGAGAATGTATCCTAGAATGTTTGTGTACGTAGCAGTTGATCCATCTCATATATGTGAGCAATTTTCTCATGTCGGTTACACACTTGTAAAGGTTCAACAGCTGTTTAGATCTGAAGTAGTTTTTGGTCCCAAAGGGAAGGCTGAATCTTTGAGATGCAGTTTTCGCTATATTGTAAATGCGTAGTTGCCATGAGAAATCATCAGAGATTGCAAGGCGTAGTATTTGTAAATTTTGTGGAAGTTTTAGTTAAGAGTTGTTCACAAGTGGATTGGGTGTAATATTGTAAGTGTTTTTCTTTGACATGTGTTATGGTGTTGTTGAAAAGAGTTAGGTTGTCATGATGCCACTGGAGAATGCTCTCAAGGGTTTTGTTCATGGAAGTAGTGTATGGGTGACATGAGGTGTCTGTATGCAATAGCTTATCAAGATGTGAAGAGTGGTACACTTTGCATATTATAATGTTTGGCTAGAAGTTACAGCAAGTAAATCATTTTTGTTTTCAGAGTCTATATAATCTTTCATTAGCTGAGATTGCTACAGGAGTGACACACGGGTCTAGAGTTTTGTGCCAAGGCACTTATCAACTGGTGGTTAAAAAACTCAGATGATTCTGCAAAGTTAGTAGAGATCCTCTTGGCAAAGGACCAGAAAGTTTGATTGCAATTTGGGAAGCAAAAGAGCTTGCACACTAAAGTTTCTCAAAAGTATCTTTTGGTTTCCTGACGGCTACCTTGCATAAGTTGCAGTGGTAGGCAAATGCCATCCAGTTGGAGATGTGGTGAGGGATTTCCTCCACATGTTGTATTCAGTGTTTTTGGCATACACTGCAGTTTAGAGATTCGGAATTGTTGACTTTAGTTGTGTAAGGAATGTGGAGAGACATACTATGGAGGATTGTTTCAGTCTCTCAGTTGTGTCAGGTGGGTCAGAGGTGAAGCACATTTGCTACCAAGAATAATCAGTATAGAATTGATGGAGTTTTGACCAATAGCTGACTTAAAGTATCAGAAGGTTTGTGGGGTAGATGATGATGTGTGGTAGGTTGAATTGAGTTGGGAAGTATTGATCAGGACAATGGTCAGATAAGCCTGTAGGGGCAGAGACTGCTATAGTAGGCTAAATGTAGGATTTTGTAATAAGGAAGAGATCAATAATTTTGGAAATGAATACATGTTGATGATGAGAGTAATTTATGCAAACAGCTCAAAATGGCAAGATGTTTTGGTCTCTATGCAAGATGTTTTGGTCAGTATGCAAGGAGTGTGAGAGCCCACTGGAGTTGGGTGTATTAAAGTCACAAAGGATGATTATCTCAGCGAGAAAAGGGGTAAGTTGTGATAGATATCTTCAATATAGGATGAGATATATTCAAACAGATGACAACAGTTGGAGGAGTTTGGAAAGCAATAGATACAGCAGATGAATTTAGATTAATGATCAGGAGAGACTTTGAACTTGAATAGCTGGTAGGAATTCCTCCAGAGGAAAAAGATGAGTGATTGAGAAGAGTGGATTCCACATTAGCACAGTCACCTCTTTTTTTAAAAGAAGTATATAAATGAATACACAGCTCCCAGACAGATGGCCCGTGGACATTTGACAGATAGACATTTGATCGAATGGACATTTCCCATTTCCCAATCTTTAAATACATAAGAATATTTAAATTTATATTGCATTATTTTACTATCATTATTGAATGCTTTCATTCCTTAATAATTTCATTTTTTAGGAAACACTCATTCCTTAATAATTTCATTTTCTAAGAAAACATTTTCACATTTTTGCAAAGGAAATCCTTTTCACCTTCACTTTTGACAAGGTCACCACTTTTACTTAAATAGGTCGAGTGACCCTCCCTCCCTCACATATATTATAGATTACATTATAAGGAATATCTTTTATCCTTTAGTATATGTGCAATACAGATTTTTCTATCGTGCAATGATGTTATCCTTTTATTGATTTTATAGTTTGTTTTATAATGCAAAGAAGAAATAAAAATAACAAACAAAATTTAAAAGGCCATATGTCCATTCAGATAAATATCCATTTCGCTATATGTTCATTTGGTCATTTATCCATTTGGCCAAATGTCTGTCAGTGAAATGTCCATTTGGTTAAATGTCCATCAGCCAAATGTTCGTTGGTCATCTGTCCGGCCATGGAACACACACATTACAAAATAAATAGGAGATAATTTGTTTCTTTTCAGTAAAACATTACTATATGCATGAGATATAGTAACCTAACATAGATACAAACACATCTGAGAAAAATTATGTTATATACTCTAGAGAACCATACCACATTTTTAGGGGCCATGTGACAAAATGGGGAATTTGAGGGTGATAGATGTATCTGAGGGGGCCACACAAAACTTTAACTGCCAGATGTATGATCACCATATTATAATCTTAATATTTCATTCTTTGTGCTAATTTTAACTGCATAAATATTGAACATTACAATAGTTTACTACTATGTACTATATAGCTACTAAAATGCAAGAAAATCACACAGAAACAAAAGAATTTAACAATTGTTATGAAGATATTTGGCAACACCCTTGATATTCAACTGCAAGATGGTAATCTTTCTGGGTATGTTCAGCATTTGAAGCATTTATACAGTGATATGAAAGTTTATTTCAACGACTTGCTAGAGATGAGCATTCCTGGCTGGGTGGTGGATCCATTTGGAGGTAAATGCAACTGATGTTGACATTAAATTACAGGAAAACCTCATTGAGTTACAGGGTGATCAAACAGCTCAAACTAGATTCAGACATAGCAAACATAATTTATAGAGAAGTAGAGAAATTGCTAGGAATTTTCCATTGCTTCTGGGAGAAAGTTGTATATTATTGCTTTTCTCACTTCTTATCTTGTTGAATCCAGCTTTTGCAAGGTGACTTACCTACTAACCAAAGCTTGATAATGCCTTGAATATTGTAAGGAAAGGTTGTCTTCATTTGTCACTAACAACATTACAGCCAGATATTGAAAAACTTGCAAATTTGCATCAGCCACAAGGCTCACACTGAATAAAGTGCCAATCATAAGAATATTTTTGTTACTATATTTTGCTTTTGTTTTTAAGAATTTTGTTTGTAAATAAAGTACCCAGTATTAAAGTTAATTTTTGTCAGTCTTTATAGCTTATGCTCCAACTGCACATTTATATCATTATAGAATTTTTTTACTGATACACAATTTTATCTGCATAGAAATGGTTGTTTTTGTAAGCTACTAAAAATACTTTATATGATACAGCCACAATTAATGTGCATTTCCAATGGTAAAATACCTCTTTTCAACTAATATCGCCTATGAGGGGGTCACAGAAGTAAGTTAGTTTGAAAAGGGGGCCATGAGCAAAAAAAGGTTGAGAACCACTGCTTATGAACTCTTAACAACCTGTAGAAAACTTTCTAAGTTCTGTAATTTTCGAGCAGAAAATGCCTAAAAACAGGTTTGTTTGCTGCTTATTTATCATGAAATTTACCTGTAAGAAACACAGGTACTTGAGGCGTTTTAACACAAAAATAGTACTCTTTCACTATATATAAAGTTCAATGATTCATATCAATTTGATGGTGGTCTACCCTGTGGAATTGGGTCCTACAGGATGTTAAGAGTTAATTGATTAATTCTATATAAAAATATCTACTTAGCTTTCCTCATATGCTTGTTACTAAATCTACATCAGCAGATTATTTATTCCGTATATCAACAGATATATATACAATCTAACTAAGTTTACATGTGTGGGTCTGAGTGCACTGAAGCTAAATGAGACTCAGCTGGTTCAAAGTCATGATCCCGCAGTTGTCAGACATATTTTCTATCTCAGGGTTATAAGACTAACATTTTATAGGAGCAAGGCTAAATATATATTCTAATATAAAATTTATAAACATAGATACACACACAATTTCCCCTTCCCTACAAACACACATACATCATCATCACCATCATAATTTCAACATTTGTTTTTTCATGCTGGCATGGCATGGGTCTGCAATAACTCATATTACTACTTATTTCAGTTATTTAAGGTCCAACATCCTGAGATATCAGGACACTTTGCCTAGTCTTGATCTCCCTCCACAATGAGTATTTTCCACTCTCAGTACATGATACTATTTCACTAAAGATGTGATCCTTTTATATCATATGTCCACACACAAAATGAAACCTAGCTGCTTTCTCAGTTTACTTATATAATCATCATCATTATGTTTATGTCTATTGTCCCATACTGGCTAAGTTTGAATAAGTTTGCAGTGCAACAATATCCCTAAACATGGGCTTTAGCTTCTGCAATTAAAAATGAAAAAGTCACATTAATTTTCATGTGACTTAAGCACTTTTAGAACAGGGTCTTCAATTGTTTGTAGCCTTAATCTAGTTTACATAGAAAATTTAATCATGTGATTGTAATCCTTGTGTAATTGGTAAACCTTCAAAACAATGTTCATGAGTAAGGAATCTCAACACCAAAAATGAAGCCACACATTTATCTGATGCCTTAACAGTTAACCTGAACTTTTTTTATTAATCATATCAAATCCATGTCTACTAGAAACACCTATTTGAATATAGCATTTGATTACAAATCATGTCTTCAGTGAGATAAAGTGAGGTAGTAAACAGAAAGTACAATTTAGATGTAGTATGTATCTCGTCCATTTTGAGCCCTTATGGATTCTTAGCCATTCTCTTTTCTCTAAACTTAAATAATGTCTAAATCTCTGAGATAACTGGTTGTTAATAAGATCATCATTTTCTGAACTATTAACCTCATGTTTAGAGTGCACTCTTTTACTGATTCAGTCATTTGACTGTAACCATGCTAGAGCACCACCTCCAAGGGTTTTAGTCGATCATATCAACCTCAGCACTTATTTCAGTCTGGTACTTATTTTATTGATATCTATTTCATCAAATTGCTAAGTTACATATTTGACATGATGGGACACAATTTGAATCACCAGTTTACACTAGTAAACATAAACACACACGCACGCACACACACACACGCACACGCGCATGCGTGGGCGCACGCACGCACGCATGCACGCACACACACACACACACACACACACACACACACACACGCACACGCACGCGCACACATGCACACACATACTGAGCTTCAGCACAGTTTCTTTAACCAAATTCTACTCACAAGAGATGTCAACCTAAAGTTACAAGAGAAGACACTTTCCGATGATGCCACACAGTGGGATCGAGCCCAGAACCACATGGTTGCAAAGCAATCTTCTTAACCACACAGCCATTTACAATTTTTTTTATGGCTTAGTCTGGAGGAGAGGTAGGGCCCTAACCTTTGCAGGCCCTCTGAACAATTTGACATCTGCGAGTTGATATCTCAGGGAAGTTTTGAGCAGAGAAGGAATTTCGAAGGTGCTGGGTATAGTGTTTAGTATAGAGCCAGGAGAAGGGGATATAGTCTGGTTGAGATGAGGAAGAGAGACAGATGTATCAGGTGAGCTTGGGTTGAGAAAGGATTCAACAAGTTAGATAAGAGGAACGGAAGCTGTTGTAGTAGAAATAGAAAATAGACAAAGAGATGAGACAGTGCATTTGTGGATCAGAGGATGTAGTGTGTTGGTGAGCGAGTCTTTGCCAATCAGTCAGACGGTCTTCTTTTGGATGTGATCTAAGCTGTTTACGTGTAGTAGAAGCTCTGTCTAAGATGTGGGAGCAGTAATCCATTGTGGGTCTTAGTTGAACTTTGTGGAGGGGTTAGCAACTAATCAAAGCAAAAATGTTTTCTGTCTCTGAAGAGGCAAATAAAACTTTGGGAAGCAGTTGTAGTTATTTTATATCCCATTTGTGAACAATAGCATTATTGATTACAAGTTTCCAATGGGCTGATCACTGGTTCACTACATTTATAATGGTGAGAATAATGGTGTCTGCGCAACTCAGATAGAGCAAATACCACAAGGGATATTTTTTGTTCAAAAACTGGTTTATCGGTTTTCTCAGTGATGTTTACATTTTTTGCTGATATACATTAGCGAAAGATATGCACATACATATGCATACACATATACAATGGGCTTTTGCACAGTTTCTGCTTACCAAATTCTACTCACAAGGCATTGGTCTATCCAAGGCTTTAGTCTATCTTCTATAATAGAAGATGTAAATATTATAAATATACATACACCCAAGGTGCCATACAGTGGGATCAAACTCAAAACCACATGGTTGTGATGCAAACTTTTTAACCACACAGCCATGTCTACCAGGGCCGTATTATCCTCAAGGCTGACTAGGCTGAAGCCTAGGGGCCCACCTGAAGCCTAGGGGCCCCAGCTTTT
>JAOPJM010231921.1:0-12553 GCA_027124095.1 Muusoctopus leioderma | reverse complement strand
ATTATTATTATTATTATTATTATTATTATTATTATTATTATTATTATTATTATTATTATTATTATTATTATAATTATCATAATCATCATCAACATCATCTCAATCTCCGAGATGTTATAGTCGTAAACAACAATGCTCCGTCAGTTTACACCTTGTTTCTTAAATTTCTCTGAAGAAAGTTGGAATTTTTATTATTGTTGAAGATATAAATCGGGAAAAGAAGAATATAAAAACTCTCAATAGCTTCCCTAATTAGGTGATGTACTTTTATTGTCTTGTCACCTACTGTCGAGTGAACGGTCAAATATTATTACAAAAAATGTCAATAAGTTTGATGTTTGAATTTGGCGGGCGGTGGGAGGCAGCAAGGTAACGTTAAAACTGTCTTATGCCTTGAAAACTGTGCTTGTCAAAGCAAAACAGTTACATTTTTGAAAAGATTTCTCGCAGTAATATAATAACAAATGTGTTGGTGTTAACTCTGAGAAAACCAGCAATGCTGTATTGCAAAACAGTAGTGATGCCGAAAACAACATCGGTATAAACAACAAAAACAACAACTACAACAATAGAAGAACCACTACCAACAGCAGAAACTATACCATGGACAGAGGTAATAACAGCACAACAACAAGAAGGAAAGATAATGCAACGGAAGGTGGAAAACAGAAAATTGTTAACATCGACAAGACTAACAACAAAAAGGTTGAGAATGTCAGCGAGAAGTCGTATAAAACATGTGACAACAGTATCATCAATAGTAACAACAAGAAAACAAAAACAACATCTGAACCAACACTAATAACAGTGGCAGAAATAACAACCGTCATCAACAACAACAATAAGGAAAACAACAATAACACCCAAAAAGTGTTGCTCATTTGTAGGAGCTACCGACACATGGAAGATCTCTCACTTCAGTTCAAAAATGAATATATAAACCAAGTGAAGCTTTATATAGAACGTTCCGGTGTGATCGTGCTTCATGTGTACGAGCAGAATCATTCACTGAGATATTTCAGTCGCCTACAGGTACATAAAAAAGACAAGAAGTGTGGTGCTATTGAATACCTCACAGGAGAAAAGTTCAACTGGTCTGTGGAACCCGTTCCAGAGTGAATATGGAACTTGTAACTACTTAAATGTCCCTTACATCACCGATAACTTGATGGAAGTCGCCTCGCCAAATTAACGCTGATGAACGTGCGGCCACCGGGGGATCGTTGGCTAGTAGTGCGGTGATAGAAAAAGTGCGCTCTAGTGTCAATGCGAGAAAACCTTATCATCAGCGATTTTCTGATAGGTATAATAATAATAATTGAAAAGTCACTCTAAAGTTTTTTCATGTTATTCAAATTTCGAAGTAACTCTGTTTTAAATTCAAATCGTTGCCGAGCTCACTTCTTTTTTCATTCCTCCAGAGCAGAGGAAACCAATGACATGAATCTAATGGTGTCGAATACGCTTGCTACATCTAGATACAATAATATTCTATATCAGTAGATTATTTTAGATAATTAGTCACTATCTACTAACCGAGAGGTAAACGGCAGCCAGGCTGCCTTATATACACCACGATATGTACCTCGACAAATATTATTAGTTGTATTATGGAATAGTATTGGATACGAAAGTTGATATTATTTGGCAACGACGAGGAAGGAAGTGTACAGAACTTATCAAAACCGCTCTGACAATGTGTGTTATATGATATACAAAAAGTAGTCTACCATACTATAAAAAGAGTTGACGCTGCTTTCTATTAATCATCGTGCACATACTTACATATTAATTTAATTTTATTCACATATGCAAATAAGTTTTATATCAAACGCTCATTCTGTGTACGGACACACGTTTGATAGCCCTTAAAACATATAGTACGATTAAACTTGAGAACTGTGGTTTATTTTGCAAATGCTTATCATTAGAAACCAAACATAACGTATTGTTAACATAAAAGTTAACTAGATTTAAGATGATTACTATTTTGAAGATAACATGAGTGAACGTTTCATTTTAAATACTCTACCTAATCCTTATTTTAATTTCAAACTATTTGTGTCAATTTCAATACTGCTGTTTATGTCATATTTTATGGCAGATGAGAGATAAATATTACTCTATGTAAGAGAGCTATCTATCATAGTTCAGATTTCCAAATATTCGTACGTATTCCGGACAAGTAGTACCGTGCGAAGTAAAAAACAAAACGAAACAAAAACACATAAGTGCTTTGAGCTAGTAAACCACAGGTTTTGTTTATTACCGTTACTTTAATTAGAGACACACATAGCGAAAATAACAATTGGAAGAAGAACGTAAAAAAAAATAAAACACACAATTCGGTAGTTTATGTGTTGCTATCGTTAATGGAGAATTATAAGTCTGTATCCTCGTATAGTACAGTCATATACTGTGAAGTAATAACTTCATCCCTACTGCAGTCATATACTGTGAAGTAATAACTTCATCCCACCTGCAGTTGAAACATTTTTTAAAAATATAATGACACCGACCTAGTGCAGTGAAACATTAGTTATAGACAGAAGTGTACAAAATGTAACTTACACTGGAGAGCGCAACTCAGTTGAACACACCAGAAACATATATATTCTACATAACTTATCCAATTAATATATTCCAATGATTTCATCTAACTAAGCACATGGCCTGAGATTCAGAGCAGAATGGTAATAATATTCAGTGATATGCTTTGATCATATGAATTGAAATGCCGTGGTGTGTACATTGTATTTTACTGCAATTAAGTACAAAGTCACGAAAATAACATTCTCATTCAACTCTCTCCCAATGGCATTATCAGTGTAGGTGATGTAAGCTTGTGTCTACTTTGAATTGAAAGCAAATTACAGTTTCTACAACTCAGTAGCTCCACACTTTCTCTATGGTGTAACGCAAATTAGCATATATTACTGATATATTTTAACTGCAATAGAATGAGAGAAATTATACAGCCATGCACTCTTTATCCCGATAACTCTGCATCCTGACTTCAAATCACGCCGAGGTAATTTCTCCCTCACCCCCCTGGTATCGATAAAATACCGATAAATAACTGGCCAAATTCCATCAACTATACTTGGTCTTTAAATGTGTATGATATTATGTCATGTCAGAAATTAATATGGATTTGATATAGTCTAGAAAAATGGTCATATATATTAAATGAAGAACATGAAGCTAAATCACACCTATATTTTCACTGGGAGTTAATATCTATCCCTCCAAATGCAAACCAAAGTTGAACCAAATAAATATTGAACTAGAAATGTAGAAGAATGGGAAAAATGGCATGCGACTTTGAATGAAACTGTGTTATTTCTAACAGAGTACAGCACTAAATAAGCATATACTATTCATAAACATGATATCATGATTCTGTTGAATTAATTATTTGATGACAACAGAAATATACAGCCAGTATAAGAAAAGTTATATCAAAGAAAATGAGCACATTTATGTATATAATACTTGTCCATTTTGATTATATAACGTGTCGTTTGCTTTTAGCTCTGAAGAAATATTATTCGTAATGATGCATTGAAACAATGTAATTAGGGAGCCTCGGAACAAAAACAACTGATAATTCCCACTGCTATTAACAGGCGTACGATTTACGCTTGGTGTTTTAATCAGAGTAATTTTCAACAAAAGTAAACAAAAATGTATCCTTTGATATAAACGTAATCAAGACAACAAATATATGAACATATTTGAATTACATTTTAATGTTATGCGATATTTTAAATGCATTCCACTGAGTTAAAATATTGCCTGATAGATTAAATTTGACAAAGAAGGGAAACATGATTCAGTAATGTACAGAAATATCAAGAAAAGACTTAGCTTTATTTATGATGTATAGAAATGTTGTATGTTCAAATATAATGCATCTATTATCATGAATTAATGGTTGTTTCTGTAATGTTTAAGCTCAAAGATTATCCTCAAAACCTAAATGTAAAATTATTTTCTCGTTCTTAAATAAAGTGTCACAGCTGGTTTTATTGATAGGATATTGGCCTGCTGACAGAAGTTATATGAAATTATACAATATATTTATCTTAGAGTAACACAGTATTAAACCTAGCAATAGTTTTAATGAATGCCTCTGTGTTAGGAAAGTGAAATAAATGATTCTATTCAACATAGTTGCGTTGGATGGATAAATACTGATATTCATGTAGACAACACACACACACACATACACACATGTACAAGCACACGCACACACATACACACACACACACACACACACACACACATATATATATATATATAGTGGCAATTTACATACCCAAATTGATGAGGTGGAGATTTGACCCATATGTGAACAAATTCCCATATAATCGGTAATTGAGTATAGTGACGAAGGTTCTAGTAAAACTACATAGTACCAGATTCTAGTTTCGTCTCTACGTCTGTAGGAATACAAAGCAAACAAACCCTAGATACTATCACGGTGAACTCACTGCTTACATCTATAAACTGAAATGTCTCCATATTTGTTTACATCTAAATGGCGTGGACCAGCGAAGGTTCATTTCTATGATCATTGACGCCACAACGTACATATAATATGAGAACCATCAAAATTGAACAAGCATTCTTACAACCAGTTAACTCTGTGATGTCAATTGTGTTTCTCAGCTAACATATAAAGGACCTAAGCTTTTTAGAACTATGACATTAAGAATTGACGAAGGGTAAATGTAACCCAAATCGAATAGGTGTGCTACAAACCAAATATTAAAAAACATATAAACCGATGCATTCCTGAAATGTTCGACATTAGTTCTAAACTGATTCTGATACTGCTAAACAATCCATAATTAGCAGAAAGAAGATACGGCAAGGGATATATCATCGATTCAACGTTTCAATCTTATTGATGCCATGTCTATATCAATAAAGTAGACTCATAATAATTCAGGCTTATTCCCAGGAATAACACCGGTGATAGGTTACGCTACACCATATACGCTGATAGATCAGCACCAACACAGAACAACTTTATAACTGATATATGAAAGTAACCTTAATATTTATTCTATGTCTTAGACATAGGGGGAAGGGCAATGCCCGTGACGTTTTCAGGGGAAAGAGAAGAAGACACAGCTCATGGTTTGCTCATCAATATATTGAGTTATCATTAGACCAGATACATCATCCAAAATGTGTGCATTAGAGTGCTCTACAACTTTATAATAACAGAGTCTTCCACCATGTCCGCCATGAAGCTACTAGCTAAGTTATCCACTTTTGAGCAGCATCCATATTGGATTGAAAGCTTCTTGTCAGCCATCAGCATTATAACGTCTGCTGACAGGGTTCAGTCCGACAGGGTTCAGTCCCACACAATAACAAAGCTATCAGAGAAGCTATCAACGCTTGTGTGACCTAGTGTTCAGTTGCGTCTCCTCCTGCACAATCTATTCTGTATATCATCGATTTATTTGATGTCACTTCTAACAACAGGTACTCCTACCACTCACTCGTTCTAAAACTTCCACGCACACGTGCCATCCACGCACAGGTGCAATCAATGCACACGTGCCATCCACGGACACGTGTCATCAACGTACAGGAGCCATCTACGCACACGAGCCATCCCAATACACTTGCCATCAATGTACTCGAACCATCAACACACAACATAAGCCCCTCATGACAGACTTCCTGTACTAATTCGATGAACACAGATCTTGAAACATTCATGAATATGATGATGACAACATAATCTCTTTCGTCACCACAAACACACAATCGCAACTTATATCTAGGAAACAGTATAATGCCTTACACTCTCTACATGTGAACAACGCATAAATATAACATTTAAATCCGCTGCATGTGCTAAGTCTCACAACTTCTGATAATCTCTCATTATTAATGATCTCTATATTGTAAAGATAGAGATTATTTTAAATGATGTCAATAATACTTTCTGATTATAGAACATATTTATACAATGCGGTAAAGAGAATTATATATCGTATGATATTTTAACACATTTTAGAAATTTTGAAATTGTAAACAGCATAATTTTATAATTCATATTTTAATATTTTCCCCGGTGTTCCTTTCTGGTACTATAATACTTTGCGTCAGTGCTCTTCCTTGCTGCGAAACAATAGCAAACGGTCGTTTCTTTCAATAACATTATATTTGCTCTTTTATAATTATGCAAACTCTTTAGTCTCCGTCCATAACTAGTTTGAATATGTCTTAAATAAGCATATATTTGTGCTTCATCGTAGCGTACTGGAACTTGCATATAATAATGGTTCTTGAGCGCAATCCCAGTCCCAACTCATGTAAATTGCAGCGGATAATGAAAGGTAAAAAACAATTGAAACATATATATATATATATATTCAGCTGTGTATCATACTTACGTATATACACTCGTTGAACGGCAGATAGCTGTGGGGGGCGTCTGAGAGGAACCTCTGCTAGACTTCTTGTGTTAAAACACGAATATATATGTCAGAATGAGGAGACAACTCTCCTCGGCTAACGGCCAAGAGCGGCATACATGTTTCGGAGTTATTTCTCCTGTTCACTACCACATACTCGGCCCGCTTCGCTTTGAAGAATCATCTACCCATTCTGACATATATATATTGAACAGTGAATAATACATTCACTGATGTCGCAAAGGCTTGCCGTGCTAATGTTAAATACGGTAAGGGCAATTGTAGACCTCATCTGAGCTTTGTATAGCGTTAGCAGTTGTTGAGTGCTGAACTATTTTGGGGCTTGAATAGAAGGGCCAATGTTTGGGATGTGTTCCTAGCTATGTTAAGGATGTGCGTTTCCATAAGAGATCCTTGGTGATAGTGAAGCCCAGCATTTGGAGCGATTGCGATGTCTTTACCTGCATGTTGCTCATGTACATTTAATGACATATTTTGTTTGGAGATGTTTGCCAACATTGTTTCTATATTTTCTTACAAATACTGTGTGAATCATAATTTCGTATACATAGAAACATTCAAATAACATTTTCTATAGAATACTGTTTTCATCCCTATATTATTGTATAGATGTGTGGAAGAGTAAATCCTCGAACAATTTGAACTGTTTAGTCTTGTGTCGTGAACTAGATACTGCAAAGCTGTAAGGAGAATGTACTGCTGCTTCAGTTATATCAACTGTTGATTTATGGATTACAATTGACATCAAGGAGTGTTGAAACTTTAGATCCTACTGAAAGTAAAGTATGCTGGATTCATACTGATACAGATACGATTCCAAACTTTTACTTCATTTTAAGTGGACAGTGTTAAAGTTTGACAACATTAACACTGTCCGCTTTCTTCGCTCGATAATTTGGAGTTATTCACGTTGAAAATAGACAGGAAGTGTTAACAACCTTTACTCATTTATGCAAGTGAGAAAATGCAAAATTACGACTATTGTGACATGAAGCCTTTTCGTTATTTATTTGGTCGACGTAGAACTTTTCACAGCCGACGTAGTTCAGTAGTAATTAACGATATTATATTAACTGCTGTATTTCTCTTATTATTGCCAGATTCTACTAATTAAAACAACATAAAATATATTTTATTCTTTCACTTACTAGAGCTGTTCGACAAAATCTAATTTATCATTTGCTTCGAAAAAACTGAATCCTTGTTCGGTGTTTAATTAATCCCCAATAAACATAACTTATACACTTTTGTTGTCAAGTTTTAATATAAACATTACAATGCGAGTCATATATTTGAGGTGTGAACCAAGAGAGCTCTGTCCATGCTTCGGTTTCGAAACATACTTGTAAACGTGTTAATTTCCTTTCATCCTAAATCAATTGGGAAACAAATGAGCGTCATGTATATTATTTCCCAACAGCAACACTTTATATATGGTTGTGAGAAGCATGCAGTGTTGATAATCAAAGCCGCAATTTGGGTTCAATTCTTAGTTTGACGATTTCTTTCTCTTCATATTTGTCACCAATGTGGTTAACAAATAAATGAACCCGTTATATATTTCTTATTGTTCCTCTGCAAGAAATTTATTAATATAGCAATTGTATTTCCCAGTGTTATAGTCAGCTTTGTATCGTTATAGATTCTAAAAATTGAGGTTTTCCTGTGTCTTCTCCTCATAATATATTAAATACACATACAAATGACAGGTATGATTAAAAATAACGAAATACTATACTATCTAGGAAAATGAAATTTAATAATTTCTAATGATATCAACTAATTTCTTCAGAGATATCAAAAGAAAGATTTCAAGGAAAATCATTTAAATAGTTATTTTTATGGAAGAGATATACTCACAAATTCTGGATGTGCTCTTCACAATATTTTTCTAAAATCTTTTCAATAATGTCTGAACTACTTACTGACTAATGGTTATTTAACATGTTCAAGAATATAAGCAAATACTGTAGGAATATATTTTCGCTTCTGTTGAATAATAACGGAATATCAATGAAGGATTTATATTATGATTTTTATTTCTGTAGAAACTATAATTATGGACAACTCAAGCTGGAATATCGACCGAATGAAACATTTACATCTTTTGTAATATTGATGTCCAACATTGGCACAAGACCACACATTTTGATGTGGAGGGTGTAATCGAGTAAATCGACCCACATACCCATAATACCTGTGTTTACTACAGAACATACTTCGGCAAGAACGGTGAAGCCTACACTGATCAGGTTATCTTAATACCGAAACATGTCAGGAGATGACTATCGTACTTGCCCAAATAATTAAAATAATATTATAAATTTACTAAGAATGATTTTCTTACCGTATAAATATTTCTAGTTTGCTTTTAATGACCTCTCCATTTATTATGTTAGCACTAACTTCACTCTAGAAGAAAATAAGACGACAATATGGAAACACGAAAACATAGGGAACGACAGATGATGACAATATCAGTTGACCTTACAAATAAAACCAGCAAGCATTTTAAACCATAGATGGCCTGATTATATGGTACTCTAAAATAAAAAGAAATGAATATTTTTCTTGAAAATCAGCCCACTTGATACCAAAAGGGAACATGCGTAAGAAGGCATCTATCGCCTAATGGGTTTAGACATATGGTATTCATAATATCATACTATTTCTATGTCAATTATCATAGAGCAACAGTATATTTACCAATTCGCCAGAATTAAAGCATGGCTGAATTTAGACACTTGGATAAGGTGGAGCCAAAATCCATAAACTAAAGTCGAACAACATATTTGAAATTGCAAAAGTATCCCAGAAATTAAAATGTAAAGATCGAGTAGGTGTGGAAAGAACATGGACAAGACTAGATATTCGTTCTATCAACTCCTGCCATTTTCGCCACTGTCCCCTACCTTTCAACAAAATCAATGGAGGACAGCACCTCGTTGCAAGCGCACTACCTTCTTGCAGTTAATGCATGCTCCCGTTATTCCATGGAGCTCCTCGAGACTGGCACCGACCACCTCGATTTCCGATGTGTCAGACACCATGACGGTAACGTCGTCTACTTATGGAGAGACGGCTCCCCTGCGCCCTACTTCGAGTTAGAAGCCCCTCAACGTCTGCAGCTTCTGCAGCAAATGCTAGAGATGACATGTGGCATCCTTGGCGGGCGGACAGAGCGCGCGACGTGAAACGGTTTCGATAGCTGGCCGTTTATTTTGAGCACAGAACAAATGCCATTTTTCACTGTAGTGATCCAGTCACTAAACACGGGACTGAAACCGGCTGCTCCTACACTATGTAGCGATGGGCCACGCCGTCATACGCTTTAGTCTGATCTAAATTGAGCAGAGCTCTACCGAAGCCAGATGTACTGTCGGTCAGCTCTACAACGTATTGTATTAGATGGAGGCTGTAGATGATAGATCGGCTGGGGATAACACAAATGTGTGCGCTTCCGACAAGAGAGCCAGAATATTTAATTCCCTGTTGAGCAGAGTTATTGACCTGAAGTTGTGAACTATGTCCCCCTTCCAAGGGTCTTTCATTAACAGCATCACCACTCCTAGGTTCATGTGACTTTGCTGTCATTTGCTAAGACAGTAGAGAACAAGTCTGGCATGTAACAGCAAAGTTCGTAGGATAGACCATCCAGTCTCGGCGATTTGCCCATCATCGCACAGCCACTCAACACATCCACTACTTCATCTACTAAAATCGGTTTTTCACAGCCCTCCGCCTCTCCGGCCGAGAGCCGTGGCAGACCGTCTAATGAGGCATCGAAGTCCATCGAGTTCTGTCTGTTGCGCCTCGAGAACAGTCCGGCAAAGTGTTGCTCAAAAGCAGTTTTCATCTGCTTGGAGGCGGAAAGCACCAACCCACTGTGGTCCACCAATCTTCGTAGTGTGACCCGGTTTCCACGCCATGCCTCCGCTACCCGTGCTCATCTATCAGCGTTCGCTCCCTCGTTTTATAGAGTACATGCCCTAGCAAGTGAAATGCATTACTCGTTTCTCGCGTCGAAGTGGTCAAGGGCCATTCTCGCCGCAAGGAAGTCGTAAGCAATAATATCGGTCGAACTCTTCTACCAGTAAGACTTGAAATTATAAAAAGATCCTTAAAAATAAATATTTTATTACATTTTATTCGACGGATTATTTACTAGGATTAATACAATCATACCTAGAAACGCATAGAGCTAAGAATTCCCACTTGTCCTCTGAAGATACGCTAATAAAAAGTAGAAAACAGTGGCAAGATTATCCAGCCATAACGAGACAAAGAACAAGATAGACAAAAGAACTGATTCTGAATATTGTCGGAAGCTATATTTAACGTCATACAGGCAATCAATGCATCGATACTGGAAACAAATGTGCACGGGTACATCTTACACAACACTAGGAATAGCTGATAAAAACACACAAAACATAATTACCTACACGGGCAATACTAAATTTCACAGCAACAGAGGACATTGGTTGACGAAGTGAGAAATCGAAGCTGTAATGACTGAGTGTTACAATATATTTGGTGGTGCTATAAACAGGGAAAATGATGGTAGTAATGATAGTAATAGTATACAATGCATCTATTATCAGCTTGCTTAAATACTCTTAACGGACTGAGAAAACTTTCATGTATTGCAGGTATACGTTAAAAAGATCCTCTTCTAAATACCTATATAGATATTGTTGGACTTTATCAGATATGTACAAGGGAAGATAGCAAATCACAAACATTATAACACCCAGTGCTGCCAACCACCTGCACACTTTCCTATAAGCTTGCATATTCACAGCTATAGAGTATGCGTGATTACATAAGCAATTTGTCGTTACAATAACAGATGTTACCAACATGGAATAGACAACTAGAAAAGTAAATTAAAGTATAGAATACATAATCTATGTAGCGAATCTAGTAAAATAACCCAGATGACAGTACATAGACTTTCTAGAAAAATGAACATATATACGTACTTTATTATGATTAAATACAACATAAACATCGAAGAAAATCGGCTGCAAACATTCGAATGCTAACAAAAAAATATATCACTTTAAACAAATTGATTACAGTCTGATACCGAAAAACGGTAGCCCCAAAACCACATCCTTCAATGGCATCATAACACAGCGATTGTTAACCTCGAGCATTGTCATTAATCTTAAACATATTTTTTAACTCCGAACATTTCCGCTAACTTTGAATATCATCGTTAAATCTAAATACTTCTATGTATGTTTGTTTCTTTTATTAAACATTCTTTGTAAACTTGAACATGTTTCACAAGATATACCTAATTCCTGTTTCAAGAAAGGAAACTATTGATGCATATTTCAAACCACATATATTAAAAATAATATTAATAATAGTAATACAACTAACATTAATAATTCTGTCTAATATTGGCACAAGGGCAGACATATTAAATCGACCCCAGTACTTGACTGATACTTTGTTTATCGAGCCAAAGCTGGCCTCGGCGGGGTTTGAACTCAAAGCGTAGCGGGCCGGAAAAAAATACTGTAAGGCATTCTGTCCGACGTGCTAACGATTCAGCCAATCCGCCACCCTCTACTACTACTACTACTACTACTACTACTACTACTACTACTACTACTAATATTTATAATGGATTTATATATATATTATATGATAAAAACCACGTCAGCAACAATCATAATCACGATAATACAAGCATTTCCTCGATAAATAATTTTGAGAATTGTAAAATTATCGCTGAAATATTTTTGCTTCATTCTCTAAATGCATCTCTTTATATTGATTCTACTTGCAATGTTTCTTTGCTTTTGATTCTTTTTTTTAATTTAAAACAAACCATCCAATCAAGCAAAATAGGATAGCGTTTTTTAAGGTCATGTCTTCGCATAAGGATGCATATTTTTTAAAGTGTATGTCGATGATGTAATGTTAATAAGGAGAGCAAAACAAAATCAATACTATGATTGGCTAAATTATACATGTGTATGCACACACATACACACACACACACTCAAACATACGCACACACACACACACACACACACACACACACACATATCACATTAGATAATGTAGTC
>JAOPJM010231816.1:0-12554 GCA_027124095.1 Muusoctopus leioderma | reverse complement strand
TGTGTGTGAGTGTGTGTGTGTGTGTGTGTGTGTGTGTGTGTGTGTGTGTGTGAGTGTGTGTGTGTGTGAGTGTGTGTGTGTGTGTGTGTGTGTGTGTGTATGTGTGTGTGTGTGTGTACACATACATACATACATACATATACAAATGCAAATCAATATTTTACTTATATGTATCAAATATAAGTCTATATCTATTTTCATCATTCACATTTAGATCTAGGTTGTATGAACCGTCTTTATAATCCAATGATTAATAAAATGTGGATTGTTTGTCCTGTGTCTGATCGAACATTCCCTTTTCGCCAATACATTTCTGACAGTTTTTTTATAGAGCTTCATCGAACGCTCCTCCATTTTCCTACAGTGCAATAAAGAAATTCCACAAAGTTCTCTGAATTGACAGCGTTACACCGTAAAGAATACTTTTCAGTGAATACCACTTTTTGCAAATAAATACAATCAGGGACAATAACTTTTTATTTGAAACGTTTGGCCGAACAATTCTTGTTTTATTCCATCGTTCTCATTTCATGCTATGTTTTGTAATTTTGTTCCGATACGTTTGTTTTAGATCAATGCTTTATGCTCTACTGAATATGTTGACAACCTATCTGATTTTTAATGATGCCAGTAGGTTACAAATATATTTTATAGCTTGAACTCGATTTTTTAAAAAAATGTTCGTTCAATTCACGTGGAACCCAAATATATCACTTCTTATAATTCGTTTTTAAAAATACGAAACACTGCCACTGTCATAAGCAGACGATTTCACGAGTGTGTACAAGTGACCATTAATATCACGAACATTATTTATTATTTCAAGGATTCACATTGACATTAGTCATTCTGGCATTTCGACATCATATAATGAGGCATTTTTTTTCTTTCTGTAAACCAATTTTATTTGTTGAAAATATCATCGCTCCCACACAGCTTTTAAGCTCATTATATAATTGCATATATGTGTACGAAGCCTCTTCATATGTAAAGCAACGGTTATAGTGTGTTGTATTTGTTCAGCCCAAGTCAGGCCTCACTGAGTAGAGCTATGATTAAAGGCGTTCTTGCCATCACAATCTTATCTTTCTTTCAGGTATTGCGTATCTTGGACTACATTATTGTTTCTAATATAGGCATAAGGCCAACAACCCCAGTACTTGACTGGTACTTTATTTCATTGACCTCGGAAGGATGAAAGGTAAAGTTGACCTCGGCGAATGTGTTCCTCCCTTTTCACCACAGTAGGGTGTACATCAAGCCTTGTCTTCCAACTCTTGTACACGTGACATAAAGTTGTCCATGAGAGAAGCAATTTCCTTCCAGTAGTAGCCCAGCAACAGATAAAGTTTGCCCTGATATTTACTTATGGACAAACCCAAAGCTGAGTTTTACTGGGAACTGGAGCCTTTTGTATACGAAAGGTATTTCTGAGTTAGATGGTATTAAGAGTATTCGGGGTATAAAAGCATCTTCTCTCATTTAACAACCAGTCAGAATAGTAGACTGAATAATACGAGACATTGAGTTTTTAACCAGCAGTCTAGTGCCATTACATAGCCGAGGTTGATCAAGATTATGTAGCATGATGGGGGCTCCCACTTTTAACAGAAGTCAGTGTGTTGGAAGCCCAGCAGGATTTCAACAGTATAGTTGACAGTTTCTGAAGGCTCTAGAATTGAATCTCCTGAAATAAGATCCAATAGCTTATTATTTATGCTGTTGACGGTGATATTTTTTGGTGCAAGTATTGCCCTTTCACGTAAGCACTTGTAGGTTTTTTGGTAGTCCTGAAAATTTGGGAATACTCTTGTAGTTAGTTCATTGACTGAATCTAAACAATTATTTGTATAATTATTGAATATTTCCTCTGTAAACGGCTGTCGTCTGCTCAGAATTGGAAAGGTAGGAATAATTCGCTTCTTTCCGAATAGTTTCGGCTTAAACGTTCATTTGAATATATAACTGTGTATACCAGAGAGAGATAGGGGGGGGGGGAGAAAGTGGTAAAGGGGATAACAAGAGAGGAAGGGAGAGGGAGAGATACGGTAGAGGGAATGAGTCGCAAACAGAAAGATAGGTAGAGATGAATGAGAAACATAGTGTGATAGAAAGAAATAGAACAAGACAGAGAGAGAGAGAGAAAGAGAGAGTTGATGGGGAAAAAGAGATACATTAAGAGAGAATGAGTCGCAAACAGGAAGACAAGGTGAAATGGGTGTGAAAGATTGAAGGAGAGAGAGAGAGGAAGGAAGAAATATTATAGAGATATAGGAAGGAGAAAGAAAAATAGTTTGACGTCACACAAACTTAAGGTGCCCACTAACACTCCTTTTAAACTTTCTTCTTTCTGTTTCTTCTTCCTCCCACTAGCACTCCATTTCACCTTTCTGTGTTTCTCCATTTCCTTTCTAGACTTGAACACTAACTCATCTCTCTTTCTAGCTTCGCGATGAATAGCTGAACGGTCAAGTTCAATTTTATAAGTAGTAATACTATACAGTGCTGTCAGTGAGGTAGAGTCGTTAGAGCGTCGGACAAAATGTCTTGCGGTATTTGTTCCGGCTCTGAGTTCAAATACCGCCAAGGTAAACTTTGCCTTTCATCCTTCTGGGGTCGATAAAATAAAGTACCATTGAAGTACTGGGGGTCGATTTAATCGACTGCTGATAGGTACCAACATGCAATTGGTAGGCATGGTACATTGGAGCGCAACATTCCCGTCCAACGACAGGTAAAGTGACCCACCTACTGGAGTACACTGCTGTCACATCAATGTTATCTATCTGTAACACACTATATTTCTGTCAACACCAACGCCCCACCCCCACCCACCACCACACACACATGCACACTCACACACATACGCATACACACACATCTTATCATTCACTCACACATAAACAAACCCTATCTCTCTAGGAACGAACCTCATTAAAAACAGATATAACGCTAAAGAAAAAAGATAGCGCTGAAGGCGCATTATACCACTTGTACCACCTCTACGTGGTCGTTCAACCTACTAGAAATAGCAATCAAATATAACTCATATCACACGCTACTGAGTTACAAAAGAGAAGGCACATTGGATATTATAGTCTTAGATGCACTTTGCCTGAAAAAAGGTACGACATGGTCATGGCTGGAATGTGTATTGTTTTATGTCTGCTTGATGAGTGCTGAACTGGGGCCAAACATTAACAACGACACTAATTTAGTGTTAGGTGAACTCTACAATTGAGAGATAAGTATCATAACCATAGGCACAGGGCATTCCGGTCATAGGGATCAAACTGCTGATCATGCAATTGGTGATATATCGATACGGTGATATATCGATACGTCTTCCTCTCGGCTAGCATTGGCTCTTGATCATGCATCAGAGGACAAACCACTGCGCAAATTACTATTCCTTTCTTTACATTCTTTAACAATTTCAGATGGTGAATCAATATTTCTCTACTGACATGAAGACCATACAATGCAGATTCATAAGATCCATCATGAACATACCAAACAGTTATAGCATAATCTCCAGGACAACCCAATGTAACACATATTGCTGATGCGGTAACTATAATACAAATTATAACCTATGCATTCCACTATAAAATCAAAATAGAAAGAGCCTGAACAAATAACGCAAGGCATTTCATCTGATACTCTAAGGACTCTGCTGAAATAGGCCTGAAATGCATGTGTAATATAATGATGTCATATCAATGCAAAGTACGCTATCTTTAAGATAGTGTGTTCGCGCCAGTATATACATAAGAGATAGAAAGAAAGGTCTGTGAAGATATATATACACTGTTGAAACATTGTTATAGATTTATCATAACAAGCTATCTCTATTCAAATTGCCATCTAAGATGTATGTATATATATATACACACACACACACACAGAGTGAGTGGGAGAGAAAGTTTATCTACAAGTGCTAATAGATATTCTTTTTCCCACCCAACACCGTTTCAGGAAGATTTTAACAGAAGTTGTTTGAAAAAGAATTATTGTGGTACTCCAAATATGAAAGATATCATGACCTATAAACCAGCAAAACCTACAGAAACAATATACACATGTAAGGACAAAGAGGCATGCACACTCAACCAATGTTGTAACACCGAGATATGAAGCCAATGTCATCTCTACCAACTCAAACGGATCAACCTATAGCAAATGTTACATAGGAATGATAGAGAGCAAATTGAATAGTAAAGCGCCAATTACACTGCTTCCTTCAGGCATATCGACAATAGAATAATAACAGCCTTTGTGTAATTACACATGGTGACTAAAAGAGAATAATTTCGACTATCCAATAAAATGGAAAATTCGAAAATGAAGCAGGCCGTACATTGAATTCACCAGAGAATGTCAGATGTGCACTGCAGAAAAGATCGCCATAGTAAACAGTATCGAAGCCTTATCTAAATATTTAAATATGCAATCGGAATGTGTTGGCAAATGCCACCACTTCAACAAGTATTTCTTAAAATTTTGGAAACTCATCACACCACCTGACTAGTTATATACGGATAGAAATAATAGGCCTGTTTGGTGACATGTAACCTACTTGCCACACTTTTTTTTATGCTGCCACACTTTTCCAGAACTCTCACAGACACATATATTGTATACTTTTATAGAACTTCCCATATAACCGCCAATATAACTGCCTCATACCTTTATGAGACACCGATCCCCCTCTCTGCTTAACAACTTTTAAATAACTGATAACATTTTTTAAAATGTCATTTACAAACCAAAATTATGAATTTTCTATGTAATTCACAACACTACAGGCCCAAGAGAAGTAATCCAGTAGGCTAGCCGTTAATTATTCTCCTTACATTATATTGTGCGTGACAGGAAGAAGTCATTTCTATCATGACACGTGTGTATACAGGATTGCCTGAAGATCCTCTTGAAGATACCCCCGAGTTTTATTATGTAATCATTTTGTGAAACTCGGAGTAGCAACTGTACCTAACCTAGGGACTACATTCAATTATATATATATATATTTGTAGTAATGATCTTTTTATTCTTTTACTCTTTTATTAGTTTCTTTTACTCTCTTACTAGTTTAAGTCATTGAGATGCGGCCATGCTGGGGCACCGGCCTCAATGGTTTTAGTCAATTATGCACTTAGGCTGGTTCTAATTTTATCGAACCTTATTTATCGAATGGTTAAGTTATACCAAAGTTATTTCTCTTCAGAGAGTTTTCTCCCTTTTACAGACTAAAATACACCAACGTATTTTAAAATGATTTAAATATTAACAAAGAAGTTTACTAATATTTCAACAATGCACACCTAATATCTATTCATGGTATCTTTTTACAGCTTGGTGGACTGTACCATCCTTACAGAGTTAAGTATCTAGGCCAAGAAAACAGTGCAGAAAATTTGACGTGACACGAACTATCAACTCTCTTTCCAGTAGTTCGTCGACATCCTCGTAACTCACCCAACTGTCACTCCATGGAACATTAGTATTTTCGTATTTGTTTAACCTATATATAAACTCGTCTAGTAGAAGCTTGCGAGTTAACATTATTCAAAAATAAAATATTCTTTTAGACGTTAAAAGCTGAGAAGAAATCATCTAAGATTTGATTTTAAATTTTTTAATAAATGATGATAGCGAAAGTGTCATATTACTGATCTTGAGCCCTATTTTACAAGAGGGCTTTGGAAGTATTGATGTTAAGGAACAGTGATTTCTTACTCGAAACCGCTCTGCTTTCAAATATAGTTCATAAACAAAGATCTAATCAGTTTTGGCATGTTTCACTACTATTACATTTTATTTGGCTGAGAGAATTAATCAATTGTGGGAGCCTTCACAGACTTACCTAACTTCTAGTACTTCTAACATGGCTTCTTATCAATTACGGAAATTATAGTTGTTCCCTTGCGATACGAGATCATGCTTTTATTATATTATTCCGTCACAGCTGGAACAAGTCCCAAAGATTTCCTTATCTCTTTGACTTCAACGCAAATATATGGATGGGCCTTATATGTCCCGTTTATTTCCGACCTCTATTCCACTACTACTTATTTTATCAACAACAGAAAAACAGTGTTTAAATGGATCACAGAGGAAATTGAACTTGGAACTGCAACACAAAGATGTATGTGTCGTAAATAATCCACATACAGGCTTCTACACCATTTTGACGGCGTTTACCTTTATCACTTATCTTTATAATCATTTCATAATTACAGATTTTTTTTTTTTTTACCCTTGTGGGTGACAGTTTTTCAATTGTCTTTTGCGAACGATGCTTTGCCCCAGTAAGTTTTGCTGCAAATGTATGGAATGTTATATATAGAGAGATAAGAAAATAATGAATCTGGGAAGGGGTAGAACAACAACAACGATATCTTGTTACCCTGCAGAGTGAATATAAGAGTCGTATAAAATAAATAAAACAAACAAACTTAGAAAACATGTTGGCTATGACAGCAATAAATTATACTGTCATGTTCCGACTGTCAACGATTGTGTCAGTTAGGTGACCTTTCGAATTTAACTTAGGGGAAATGTTTTAAAAAGTAGCAGGAAAACAAGGGGAAAATATTTGTGAGAAGTTGAGCCTGGTAACTTTTATTTTGGATAAATAAGCCATTGTATTTATTGCTCTAGGCATAAAATAGGGCTTTTGAATTCCTAATTTTATATTAGTTTATTTAATGGCGTTTTGAGTATTAAAGGGCTCAAAATAAACAATACATATCGTACACCAATTCTAATTGGTATCCCGTGGGCACTAAAACAGGGTGTACTGAACATTATAATAGAATGCACTTTATAAAATAAATATCATGTGTTTATTTGACAGTGTACAATGTTTATAAACATTGTAAATATTTCAAATATACTTAGAACAGCTGATTACAGTTCTAATGCAACCCAACTGCAACACTTAAAATAACAACCCAGCAAAACTCTCTGGAAAGGTTAGGTCATACTTTCTTGTCACTGGATTCATGTGACAGGGATATTCTCATTAATTCCCAGCCTCTCATTGAATAGGCATCTAACCACTCCACTTAATGAAGTGTTTTATAGGTTGCTGGTAATATAAGCTCAATGACAGCTTAACTCGACAGTTAAGAGCATCGATAATAAATTGTAATATATTGCAAATAGGCAATTCACTTGCAGAAATTTATAATCAATACATTATAAAATGTATAAAATAGTTATTTCTAGAGGTTGTATGACTCACACCCTGAATAATACAATTCTGGTTTGAAAATCATTGTGGATCTTTTGTTTTTTTAATTCCTCTCTTCTCTCATAAAAACAACAAAATTACTATACGTAGAAAACTGCAATTCTTCTATATATATTTGCTGTATATATTTTCGTATTTCAAGTAAGTTTTTCAACAGTTCTTTCTAACGTTTGATGTTAAAATGTTCCATCTAAGTATTTTTAACAGCAAGTATACAATACTCAAGACATCTCAATACACAGTTAACAACACTCTTAACTAGTCGTGGTCAGTCAGGTGATAATCCATGTCATACTTCAATGTGTCTTTAGCAACATACCGCAGAAGTACACTGATATCAAATAGGCCTACTTTATTTCAATTTCAGTACGCTCTTTTTATGTTGTTTATATCCAGTCCTTAATGGTGATTTCGATCAGGCATTAATGCATTTATACGAGTGATCATTTTCCAAAAGAGAAAGAAATACTTATAACAGCTGTCACGCATCATTTAATTTTGTATTGCTGAAAAGAGTCATGGGAATAAGCATTGCTATTTGATATATTAGTCTACGAACGAGTGCTACAAAACATAGGAGGTAAATCTTTCTCGATAATTTACGTATTAAAACTTTGTCAATGGTGAGGGAAATTAGATTTAAATCTTAGTTGGCAATTTGAAGAGATAACTTGTTATGATAAATCTATAACAATGTTTCAACAATGTATATACATTTTCATAGACCTTTCTTTCTATCTTTCGTTTATGTGTGATGTGTATGCGTTCGGTGTGGAATGTGAAATGATCAGCGTAAGTGACAAACATGAAAATTGCTTCGTTAACGTATTACTGCTTGACTCTTTCTCAAATTGTAATTCAATATCTTAACAAATTGTAATTCAGGATGTCCTGCTCTTTGAGAAAAAGTACTGGTGCCATTGAGCCGAAGATCTGTGGCACCAGTACCTAATATCTTCGGAATTCACGTATCCATTTCCTTAGACGTGCGCTTTGAAAATGATCAGATACTGTTACCGTTTTAGTGAAATAATTTCTTATAACTGGTCATTGTGAGTGCATTGTAGTTCTGGATAATGCATAGCTACAAGAAAGAACTCTGACACTTGGTGGGCTGCCAGAGAGTTTTTTCAAATGGCTCTTATTTTGGTTCTGTAGTATTGTTGAATAGCCACGATGATCGTCTTCCAGGGAGAATTGATAAAGAGACTGAGTGACGACGGTCTTGTGGTTACTCTGAGCATACAGGAGAACTAGTAGAATATTTTATTAATTAGCCATTTCCAAAGTCATTTAATCTGGCAATGCTCTTGAGATCCCTGAACATCCGAGTAGCCGTGTATGTGGTGGAAATTGAGATACTGTAGTTAAAGTAGCCGTGTATGTGGTGGAAATTGAGATACTGTAGTTAAAGTAGCCGTGTATGTGGTGGAAATTGAGAAGCTATTCTTATGTTTTCGTTCTATGCTTTAAGAACCCATGTCTGTTAATTATATCAAACTGTCTTCGGGATCAGAAGAAAGACCCACTTCACTGCCCTCATTCGACAAGTATGGTAGGATAATGATCTCGTATTTGATGGCAGTTGCAAAATAGGTTGTATAGTAGCCCAGATTTTCTTACTGTTTACCAATATAGTTGCTTTGAGTATCAGCTTTGAGTTCTGCGCTTCTCAGCCTATGCTGTGTATTTTCTTCTTCCTTTTTGCTTAGTTTTGTCGAGTATTGACCATGGCGGCGAATTGGTAGAGTCGTTAGGGTGTCGGACAGAATGCCTTGCAGTATTCGTTCCGGCTCACTGCACTCTAAGTTCAAATCCCGCTGAGGTCAACTTTGCTTTCATGCTTCCGTGGTAGAAATAAAGTACTAGTCTAGGGTGGTGAACTGGCGAAATCATTAGAGCGTCGGACAGGATGTCTTGCGCTATTCGTTCCGGCTCTTTGTGTTCTGAGTTCAAGTTCCATCGTGGCCTACTTGGGTGATAGACTTAATCCGTCGCCAAATTTAACACCACCACCTATCCCTTGGGTGCCTTTAGCAGAGTCCACTCTGTTGCAAGCATTTGGGCCAGGTCTCCGGTCTGAGGATACCTTCACCTTTCTCTCCTCCAGTCTCGGAGCCTCTGAAAAATAGGCGATGAGCACTGCCCTATCCCTTCTGACTAAGCAATAAAATAATTGTAGGAGTTTTTCTTGCCAACATGTCAGCATGACATGTTGTTCATTCCAATTTCAATTCTGCTTTTATTTATATATTTTTAAAAAAATAATAATTTATATAATTTTTTTTAAATAATCGACTGTAGTTCTACAAAAAATATTTAGTAAAGAATAAAGAGAAAATAATACACATAGCGACAGAATATGTTACCTCAGCCTCTGTTTTATATTTGTTGACTTCCTTGAAGACAGAAAACAGTTTTTTTGTTTGTTTGTTTTTTTACTTTTGTTCATATTCTGTCGCTATGTGTATTATTTTCTCTTTATTCTTTACTAAATATTTTTTGTAGAACTACAGTCGATATTTTGTGAGTTTTCTCGTTGCAGAAGGCCACTGCCGCCATATATTCATGATAAATATAATCTTTCAGTGTCAGCGTTGGCTTTTGGGTGGTGTATATTAAATGCAGCCATTATTTTTCTTCCTTTCCTATCTAGTCTTGCTAATTCACTTAGTTCCCAGTTGAGAATATTATAGGTTATTACGAAAATAGTATTTGGCATTTAGCTATGTTTTAAGTAATAATCTAATACGTCTATAATATTCCTTCTTAATATTTTCTTTCATTCTGTCTAGTTTATTAATTCCTAAGTATTTGTAAGTATGGGTTTGGTCTAATTCGCATATCTCTGTTTCTTTATCTAACATGATATTAGTGTTTTAAATTAATTTTTCCTTCTTTCAAGATTGCCTTGGCGCATTTTTCTAAACTAAAATTTACGCCAATTTCCCTATTGAATTCGTACTTCGTATGTAACAGGTTTTCCAGTTGTTTGTTATCTGCAACATACACATTGAGGCCATCCATATACAGGAGATGGTCGTCATCCATAGCACTTGTATCCATGTCCAGTCTGGTTTAGCAGTTTGGTTAATGATGTTAGTGCCAAGCAGAAAAGAAATCCGGTTGGTGGTAAGTGGAAGGGTAAACCACCTGAGTTGGATGGTCTGCCGTACGAGCCTTATGGATGCCTACCAGACTTGTTCGCCTCTCTCTTGGCAGATTTCTTTTGCAACTGGTAGCAGACTGGGAATATTCCCAGCTATGTTAGCTGGGGAGCGGTAGCTGCCGTACAATGATGCGATTAAGAGAGAAATCAACGACAATATCCGGCCTATAAATCTGGGGTCTCGTTTGGGTCAGATCACTTGGTGGATAAGAACTAGGATGAGGTTACAAGCAGGGTGGCCAGTCTCGCCCAGAAATGGACTGAGGGGAAGCTATCACTAAAATGTTGGGCAGAGGTGGTGAACGAATACCCTACCTTCGTCATTTATTACCGCCTGACCGTCGTGTCCTGCCGCAGTTTTCATCTAACTAGACTGCTTTTTCGCTTCTTGTGAAAGGAACGCACTCAACTGGTCAGAAGGTTCATCTGCTGCCAACACCCTCTGCGCGGAGGGTGCAGTATGCCATGGCTTATGATACGCTGTTTGTCAAGTCATGCATTATCATATCTCCTCTCTTTGAAGAAGTTGCAGTCCGGTGTCAGGTGAAGACTAAGATTGGGTGCCTGGCATCTGGAATGTTGTCAGGCACTCACAGTTGTCTACCAGCTGGACAATGTGATCAATAGTACGTCAACCCTTGCATTCTATTAGTGGTGGGCAAGAGCCGTCTAGGCGTCAACGAAGATCAACTTAACCATCTATTCCAGAGTACTTTCAGCCCGGGAACTATGGACAACTTTTAGAAATCCCTGGTCTGGCAGTGTTACCGTGGGCATTTCCGATTCGGGATAAAGTCTACAGAAACGGAAGTGCCATTCGCCGGGCTTATCCGAGATTCATGTAGAACGACGAAAACCTTCGGCACGCACTTGTTCAGTGCCTGAGTATTGTTGACTTGTGGAATTATGTCGTGTGTAGAAGGGATCCGGCGATCAGCCAAGTCCAACTTAAAGACCGTCCCGCCGCTTTCCTTTGGCCGTGAAGTACATCCAGTTTTCCTGTGGTGCCTATGACAAAAGCGAATGTATAAATGAACAAGATTAAAAGGAGTGACAACAGACACTTCCATCTTCAGTCAAGCCCTCAGCAACGTCTCCAAGTTCCACTTCGAGAAGAATGTACTACCTTCCAATAAATGTTCTGAAAGGTGAATGAGAGTGGCGAACATGGCCCCAGTAAATGAGCCTACTTTTAGCATGTGCCTATAGAGGGGAAATTTCAACTGGGTGAAGACACTTGCCTTTGGTAGTCAATGTTATCCAGGTTCTGTTAGGTTCTCTGTTTTCCTCCAGCTGGCTGTCCCTGTATTGGGTCCTTTCATTTCCTTTTATTTTAAACTGTCTTCTTTTTCTTGCCTATGTTCTCATACTCGACTACGTCAAACCCTCATCGTGTTTGTCATTTGTCCTTGAACTGTCCCCTCATCTGTCGCTCTTGTGGCAAATAAAGGAACGTTTATTATTATTATTTGGCAAAATCGTTAGAGCATCGGACAAAATGCCTTTCGCTATTTGTTCCGGCTCTTTACGTTCTGAGTTCAAATCCCGCCAAGGTCAACTTTGCCTTTCATCCTTCCGGGGTCGATAAACAAAGTACCAGTCAAGTACTGAGGTCGATATAATCGACTAGCATCCCCCCCCCGGCTAAAAACAATTTCTGGCCTTGTGCCATAAATTGGCAGAATCGTTAGTGTCGGACAGAATGCCTTGCAGTTTTCGTTCTGGCTCACTGCGCTCTGAGTTCAAATCCTGCCGAGGTCAACTTTGCCTTTCATCCTTCCGGGATCGATAAAAAAAGAAGTAGCAGTCAAGTACTGGGGTTGTTGGCCTTGTACCTATTTTAGAAACAACAACAATTAATATTATTATTATATGTTCGGCTCGCTACGCTCTGAGTTCAAACTCCGCCGAGGCCAACTTTGTCTTTCATCCATCTGAGGTCGGTCGATAAACAAAGTACCAGTCAAGTACTGGGGTCGATTTAATCGACTAGGCCTCCCTTAAAATTTCTCGCCTTGTGCTAATATTAGAAGTAATTATTATTATTATCATTATTATTATTATTATTGATAGTTTCATGCGATTTTCTACTGCACTACCAGGTGCACCTCCATGTTCCTGAGGTGT
>JAOPJM010231521.1:0-19546 GCA_027124095.1 Muusoctopus leioderma | reverse complement strand
CAGAGAGTAATCTCAGTAATAAAATCATATATCATACTCTACTTTGGTATTGAGTACTTTTTCCTCGAGTTTGTAATCCCCAACAAACATATATATATATATATATATATATATATATGAAGAAATATAATAGAATATAAAGAACCAACAAAAAAATGATAACAGATTTTGGATTAAATTAACAAATCTATTGTTTTTATTTCATCTATTTGGAATTCAAAAAATATATTTTATCATGGGTAAAATCTCAACTTTCTTAAAAGTATATAAACTTAGTAAACTAGTAAGAATAAACATTTTTGGAAGTAATAAAAAAAAAAATTGTAGCAAACTAGAATGGGATTTACTTTTTCAAACTATGAATTCTTCACAAAAATGTTATAAAGGTTTTGCAATATTTCAAAAGAACAAATTATTTTTCCAAATAAACAAAGAATTTGTTTTTTAAAAAAATGTTTTTATCAAATTTAATTAAACCCATCACAGTTAAGAAACTGAAATTATATGAAGTCTGGGTGACAGAAAATAAACTTTTCCACCAGCCCCAAAAGATAGCGTTGGAATTGACAAAAAAAGGTAATTATCTGTTACGCATTATATAATTCAAGTTGTAAAGATGGCAAGGGCCAAATGAGAACATTGGCTGAATTTTTACATATTTCAAATTTCAAGTCATTTCTCTAAAAGACTTCAAACATTTGACAGTAGTTAACTTTATAACATTAATGAAATATAATACTTAGAGCATCAGCGCAAAAAAACAAAAAAACATAAGCTTCTTTGTATAATTTATTAAATAAGGAATGGAAGTCAGTGTATCTTTTAGTCAAGCAGACTAATAATAATTTAGGAAAAACTGGAGCATTGTTGTAAGGTATGCAGCTATTTAAAAGACGGGAGTGGCATAGCTCACAATTCGACATTATATTAACGCATCAAAGTATAAAACGGCCGAGTGGAATTATATGGTTTGTTGAGATCACATGAGGTCTGATTAATTGAAATGACCTTAATTAGGGCTTCAGCTGTCAAATAAAATTCATACTTATTTAACGAAAAAAAAAAAAAAATACACGGAATGTTTCAGAAGACAACCAAATACAACAAAGTTATAATAAATATTTAACATTGATTTGTTTTTTTTTTGTTTTTTGTTTTTTTGTTTTCTCATGTGAGACTCAGTAACATTACTGTTTTGTAATATAAAGAGATGTTATATAGTTTTATTTTCATGCAAGTATAGAAAATACAAAAAATTATGTCAAACTCTCAAACATTTCACTGTACAAAGATCCACTGCTAATTTAGTAACAAATACGGCTTGATATTTTACAGCTATTAATATATATATATATATATATATATATATATATATATACACACACATTTTTCAAGGAAGTCAACTTTCTCAAATTATTGTGACTTACATCACCTTGAGAAAGTCCATATTTGGTGTCAGCTTTAAATGGAAGTTTATTAGAAGTTATGGTTGCTGTTGACTCAAGTAATGAACCATTGTAAAAAAAAAAAAAAAGACAATTTTACTGGTTGTCTTTTTTTTTCACCTCCAACCTTTTGTCACTTGACAGCTCATCAAACATTTAAAAGTCAATAGCAATCAGTCTAATTAACTTGTTCCTGTGTGAGGCAGCCAGGTATATATCTACATTTACTAACGATAAACTTTTAAATTTATATATTGTATTTAATTTAGGTGAGAACGCGAATATATATTTCCTGAAAAATATCACAAATTTTTCTTCTGAAATAAATAATTAAATAAATAAATACACAAAATAATTATATTAGAAATCAATATATTTTCTATTTTTATAAATTATCACCACAAATTGATATTTCAGACAAATTCTTTTTTTCCTGGAGAATATTATCAAATTAGTATATAATTTAGACCATTAACTCTTAATGTCCTGTAAGACACAGTTCCACATGTTACTACATCATTATATTGACATGAATAACTGAACTATATATATATATATATGGTGAAAGTGAACTATCTTTGTGTGAAAACACCTCAAACACTTGTGTTTCTTACCCGCAAATTCCATAATAAATAAGCTGCAAAAACCCATTTTCAGGCATTTTTCTGCTCAATCATGAAAATTGTCAACATTATGTTAAGAGTTAATCAAGTCACAGAAATTTATTTAAAATCATCCATTAAATATATGTACACAAGTCTATGAAATTTGTAATATATATAGGTGCAGGCATGGCGGTGTGGTTAAGAAATTCGCTTTGCAACCACGTGGTTTTCGATTCAGTCCTACTGCGTGGCACCTTGAGCAAGTGTCTTCTCCCATAGCCTCAGGCCGACCAATGCCTTCTGAGTGAATTTGGTAGACGGAAACTATGTGGAAGCCCGTCGTATGTGTATATATATATATATATATATATACGAGTGTGTGTGCGTCTACATGTTTGTGTTTGTCTCTCCATATCTGTCTTGTTTGTTTATGTCTCGTAACATAGCGGTTCGGTATTAGAGACCGATAGAATAAGTACCAAACTTAAAAATAAGTACTAGGGTTGATCTGATCAACTAAAACCCTCCAAGGCAGTACCTCAGCATGGCTGCAATCAAATGACTAAAACAAATAAAAGAGTAAAAGCATATATAAGTGTGTAAAGATGAGAGTTTATCATCTTCTGTGTTCAGTATGGATGTTAAAATACCAGCAATGGTAGCCATGAGAGACAACCTCGATATATATATATATGGAAATCCTTCAGCTTTATTTAATACTATATCTTTCAACATTAAAAATAAAATAACTTTCCAAAATAGCTATGGCATTATTAAGCTGATGGCCTGTAGCTTTCCTTGGAGTTCAACAAATAAGTAATCGGATCAATCGGAAGATCATAGCAGATCTTCTTAATCAGCCCTGATCAAGTAGACCTATAATCAAATTACATTCTAGCTGTGACCATCCTGTCTGTTATTCAGATATAGTATTTATGAAACTTCACAATCCAATATGTCCTTCCTTTTTTTAAGACGGTTGTGTGTGATTTGAAATGTGATTAGGCTGCTATTTCTAGCAGGGTGAGCAGCCACTTACAGGCTCTCTCATTGCCTCAGTGTCCATTTTAAGCAAGAAATAAAATAGCTACAAGTGGGAAAATAAAACAGTTTCAGACTCTGTCTCATCAAGCACTTATCTCTACTTTATTATGCTCATCCATGTCACTTAGATATAATAAATAAATTCCTAATATGTTTATGGTGTTAAGTATTTCCTCCAGATAGATACATTGAAACATGTACAATTAATTGTTTTGCCTCACACACAGACATAAAATAAACTTCCTGTAATCGGCTATTGTGTCATAATATCTTGATTCATATTATCCAGTACTTCAATATTTTATCCATTTAGCTATTCTTCCCCCCTCCCCAACCACCACCACCACCACCTTCTATGAAATGTCTGCAGAGCTCTAATTTGGAAAATATTTTTTTTTATTAAAAAAAAATTAATTAATAAATTAACTTTTATTAATTTTTTAAATTTTATTTTACCATTTTTTAAATTTTATTTTATCGATTATTTTTACTTATTTATATATTTATATTTATTTTTTTTCTATTTCTTTATTTTTTATTTATTTTTTGTTTTTTTTTTACAAAAATGAATATTACTGCAAGAATATATTTACACCTTCCATATAATTTAACTTATCAATCCAACAATGGAGCATCGCTGTATCAAAAGATGCTATGGTTTTCAATAAATCTGCAACTGCTTCAAGATTATATATATATATATAAATAAAGATGCGTACATGTATTTCTAACATGTTTGAGTACGCTTCAAACATGCAATGGCACTCACTGTGTGTTTTGTCTCGGAGTGCCATTGCATGTTTTAAGCGTACTCAAACATGTTAGAAATACATGTACGCATCTTTATTTCAACTTCTGCTGTTTTGTCTGCTTGTACTTATATACACACACACACACACACACACACACACACTTATATATATATATATATATGTATATACGTATATCAAGTGAAATTAAACTAACCACATAAGTAAAAAAAAAAGAAAACTGATACTTTAAAGCAGGGGTGAGAAATTCACTAGGATTCAAATTTGAAACCGCCAACTCCCTAAAATCCATATGACAAAAAAAACAACACAGTTTAAGCTTTAATGCCAAAACAATAAATTAAATATAAGTTGCATACCTATGAATTTATAAAATTAAAGATTCATTTTATTTTTCTCAACACTGATGCACTTCTATAGGGTCTTATGCACTTGCAATTCAACCTCCAGATGCTAAAACATGTTCCCCCCATCTCTGCTTTAACCCTTTCATTACCATACTTCTAATGAAATACACTGCCTATGATTTTCAATTAATTTTGGAAACAATCAAAAATTTGAAAGGATTTAGTAAAATTAAAATAGCTAACTTTCTCGTTATTAAGTTGGTGTTTGGAATATACCTCAACAAATAGTTCTTACATAAAATTATAATGTAAGGTTTAATTTAAATACGAACACTTTAAAACAAATGTTTTTTTCTTTTTTTTCATAGAACCAGGGTCGGTTTCAGGTGGGTTAGTATCAAAAGGGTTAAGAAGATCAGCTCTTTCTTTCTTTCTGTAACAACCTGGTTACTTGAGTAACTAAAATATTCTCCTCTCACATTTATAATGATTTCTTTTTTTTGTAAATGGGAAGAGGGTAGAGTAAGTGGGTTGGAGTAGCAGTAATATACGTGGGTTGAACCCAGTCCCCCCCGCCCCCCATATAGTATTGCTACTTAGAGTTTATCAACTCTGTTGAGAAATGAGAAGTATTTCAGTGGCATTTCGACTGAGAAATGTGAGCCAAGTGAACCTGATACTACTAACTATAAGACATCTTAGTCTAACTACTAACTATAAGACATCTTAGTCTAACTACTAACTATAAGACATCTTAGACTAAGATGTCTTATAGTTAGTAGTTAGTCTAACTACTAAGACATCTTAGTCTAACTACTAACTATAAGACATCTTAGTCTAACTACTAACTATAAGACATCTTAGTCTAACTCTATACTATCTCCCCCACTGTAGCACCTTACAATATATTCTCCACTTTTATCTTCCTGGTGGTGGTGGGGGTCATGGCTGGCTAAGCCAGAAAGACAGTTAATGGGCCAATGATTCATATTGCATCACTGGGAATAACACTTAACTCTCAATGCCCCCCCCCCCCAGTCCACAAGGGTGTAAATAGGAATGACAAGTAGGGAATTTACAATCCTAGTGTTTCATTAGCTTACAGTGCTGAACTTTCATACTACACACCCAGTGGAAGATTTGAGAGGTGGGGGAGGATACAATGCATTAATGAGCTTGTGGTAGTAGTGTGTTGGTGAGCGAAGGTTTACCATCATTTGGATGGCCTTCATTTTGGAGACCTGGTCTAGAATGTTTGTGTTATTTAAGAGAGAGAGAGAGAGGGGGAGGGAGAGAGAGAGATTCCACTAGACTAAGTCATCCTTGATACATTTACATTAAGACAAAGCCTTCAGTGAGGTCCCAACAACACAATGTAAATGTCTCATGGACTTTGAAGAGTTTTTTTTTTTTTTTTTTTTTTTTTAGGATAAGTGCGTTATGTAGATGAGATACATTTTCCCTTGGTTAGGACAAGTCTGTCTATCATAGGTGACATTCCCAGATGATCTGGTACCTGGTCCTGACACCCAGGTGAACTAAGCTAATGTAGAATTAAGTGTACTGGCACCCCACAAATACACAACAAAGTGCTTGAAGTGGACTCGAACCCAAGACCAATGAGCTATGTGTTAGTAGCGCAATACCACATCTAATCTACTTCACTATTTCACTTGGTAGTTTTCAAAACTCTGTAGTTTACAAAATACCCAAATTACCTCTATGGCCACAGTAACAGCTGAGAGATGAGAGAGTCTGCCTACAAAGCAGAATATCATGGTATGGAATGTGATGAGATGTTCCTGATGAATGTTTAATCTCAGAAAGTTTCTGCTGTAAACATTACAAGAATGTCGGCATAGAAAAACAACAACAAAAAACCCCCAACAACCACAAAAAACCCCCAACAACCACATCTCCCTCGGTGTTGAGTGCCAGCCAAGTAAACAACTCTTTGGTGAAGGTTTCATCTTCAGTGAAAGACAAATGATACAAACAGAACAAAGAAGGAAAGAAACAAGTAAAATAAAAATTAAAAAAAAATTAACATTGGGGGTCACACTTTTGGCATTTTGGAATGGAAACATTGGAAGGCTTTAAAGGGTTTTATTATAGGCCCTTGTGGCCAATAAAAGAAATCATTATTATTATTATTATTTATATTTAGACAGAACAAGGATGGGGGTGATGAGATTGAAACCAAACTGATTTCAGTATTTGGTACAGTGTGCAGACCTGTGTGAGTGTTTATGTACGTGTGTGTGTGTGACACTCTAATTCGAGAAGAGGTAGTAGGAGAGAGAGGGGAAGGAATGGTATGGTGTAGAGCTATGGGATGGGGGTGTGGTAAATGGTGTAGAATTATAGAAGGTGGTAGTGGGGGGGAATGTTGAGGTTTGGGAGAGCAGGGGTTGAGTGTAAAATTATCATAAATAGATGTAAATTACATAAGGGAAAAAAACATAAAAAAAGACAACTAAAATAAAAAAACTAAAAAAAACTATTGAATTACCAAAATATATCCTTGGAAATGTGCAGCTGTGTGTGTGTGTGTGTGTGTGTGATATATATATATATATATATATATATATATTGTATTTACTTGTATATAATGCGAGAAATTTAATATAAAAAAAAATGTAAAAAATGTAAAAAGAAAAATGAGAAAAAAAAAGAAGAAAACTAACAAACACAACAACAAACCCGTGAAAACAAAGATACTGCAGGCGCTAGCCCCAGGGCATCTAACAACTAATGTATACACACTTCATTGCCTGCTTCTATGAAACATCGTATGCGTAATGAATACACCCAATAGCAATCGTTAATTCTGTTAGCACACTTGTGGTATGTCATTGTACACTCTGTTGTTTAAAAGTAATTATTTAACCCTTACCATCCTGTAGGACCCAGTTCCACATGACACTGCATCATCAAATTGATATGAATGATTCAACTATATATATATATATATATGGTGAAAGTGGAATATTTGTGTGTGAGAACACCTCAAGCACCTGTGTTTCTTTCCTGTAAATTTCATAACAAATAAGCTACAAAAAACTCGTTTTTAAGCATTTTCAGCTCAATCATTGCAGGGCTTAGAAAATGTTTTACAGGATGTTAAGAGTTAATTTCAAAGATTTAGAGTTGAAAAACATGAAATTTACATTACTGACATATGCTAGTAATGAAAACAATCTTCAATGTACAACCTTATGATAAAAGTATGTGCAAAAGAGACATATTGCTAACAGTGCAGAATTTAAACCTAGTCATAAAATTTGCAGTGATATTACGTTGGTTTCTTTAAAAAATACAAATAACTATGGCTGTATTCGGGGGTTGCATTATATAAGAGGATATAATCATTATATAAGAGTATATATATATATATGTACACACATATGTTTATTAATATATTGCGGTCTCATTCTTTTGTTGTTTGACACATGGTTGTTCTACTATATAAATATATATATATATCTACACACACACACACACACATATATATGTAATAGAGTCTAGTCTGTCTATCATCTAGTCTTTGCTACTCACTGATCTGTGGATCAATGAGAAAACATAGTCATAGTGAGCCAAAATTATGGTCCTACACAATACATACTCTTTCATTGGGTCCAATCAGTGGGCTTGTGGCCATGCTTGGTCACTGCCATCTAATCATGAGTTCACATATGAAAAGTATCACTATTTTACTTACTTCAAGTTCTACTAGGTCTGCTGCAAATTAACTTCTAATAAAATGGAATATAATAACCGGAAGTTAATAATAATAAAATCCTTAGTATGATCATTACATATGGTCAATAGACATGATCAATAGACATGATCATTACATATGATCAATAGACATGATCAGTACACATGATCAATACATATGATTATTACACAGGATCAATATACATGATCATTACACATGATTAGTAGACATGATCATTACACAGGATCAATAGACATGATCATTACATATGATCAATACACATGATTATTACATATGATCAATACACATGATCATTACATATGATCAATACACATGATTATTACATAGGATCAATACACATGATTATTATACATGATCAATACATATGAACATTATACAGGATCAATAGACACGATCAATACACATGATTATTACACATGGAATGTGTAATAGACACATTCCATGTTTCAGAGTCATTCATGATTTTGGATAAATTTCTTTCTCAATGACATAATCAATAAATTTTCCCGCAGAATTGTTGCAATAATCAAGAATATATTAAATAAAAACCCATTCAGGGGGAATTCTTGCACTCAGTTGTTTAATGCCATAGAAACCTGGTTAAGCCCCGGCTTAACGAGCTCGTAGGCCCGAGAAAGACTTTAATTAACTTTTCGTAACAATATTCTCAACAGAATACACTGTCTATCTGTTTTAATTAATTTTGAAAATGTATTTAGTAAAATAATTTTTCATCACTAATCTTGTGTTTGGAACATAACTAGGCAAAATATTTTTACATAAAATTAATATGGAAGGTTTTAATTTATATATATATATATATAATATATATATATATATATAGCATACGCACATGAGACAACGGAGATCAAAATAAAGATGTGTACATGTATATATAACACGTTTATGTACACCTAAACGTGCAATGGCTCTCACTGTGGTTTTAGTCTCGGAGAACAACTTCTCTCCCTACAGACTTTCTGTGTTAAAAAACACATCAAACTCCGAATGAATCACTTAGACTGCCAGACACTGGTTGAAGAGAGAAAAAATATCGAAACACCAGTGTCTGGCAGTCTGGGCGGTTCATTTGGAGTTTAATGTGTTTTTTAACACAGAAAGTCTGTAGGGAGAAGTTGTTCTCTGAGACTAAAACCACAGCGAGAGCCGTTGCACGTTTAGGTGTACATAAGCGTGTTATATATACATCTACACATCTTTATTTTGATCTCTACTGTTTTGTCTGCTTATACTATTTTAAACAAAACTTACATTATTGTGAAACTGAAGTGTGTATCAGATCCATCCAGAATACTAACATGGCAATACTTTTGGTCAGAAATTGAAGTTGGAACTTTAATATCGGGCAATTTCTTTTGAAGTAAAAGTTCTTTATTCATTTTAGGTGTCCAGTTTACCTAACAATACAGAAAATAGATTAATGATATGCAAAAGGTGAGAAAAGGAAACTCTACCAGTATGATGATGGTGATATTATAAATGAAAGAAAGATGCAAGATATACCTTTATCTTAGAGGTGGTCTTTTCATCCATCTTGATTTCTCGACCAGCTTCATCAAGAAGTATGAATGCTGAAATATAACAGAATACTACATCAAGCTGACAAATAGATAAGTTTTATTTAATAAGAGAATGATAAGTATTCCGAGAGAAAAGTTAATCTTTTTGTAAATCCCAAAGATCCATAAAACCAGTCACTCTTGCAGGTTATTATAACATTAAGTGAACTAAATCTTCCTCTGTTATCACAAATACACTCAACATTGATGAATTTTAGAGCTGTAACTTCCCACAGCAGTAAACTATACCACTCTATGGTATCTACTTACAGCTAAGAAAACTTAGCTATTGAGAATTAAGTGTTTTGACTGCAAAAAGAATACAGTATTGGTGACAGTCCCTCAACAGCTGGTTGTTCAGTGAACAACAACAACACTCCTTAATTCAGATAACTGACTTCCAGCACACATAATTATTGGAAAGACCAAACAATCAACCTGTGAAAAACTTAACATAACGGGTGACAATTTACATAATACCTATAAACTTAGCTATCTGTGTTCTCACTAAGCCAAAAAATCAGTTACATAAGCCAATAAGTGAGATTGTATGTTGTTATTCAACATGTTCTAAATAGCAACAGCGGAATTTCCTTCCAATTTATCTGTTACATTTCGTACAACACATTTTGTTTTATAGCATTTATTTCACGTGCATTTTTATCACATGTGTGTCACATGCATCTTCCTATTTATGCATGACACACTGCCTTGTAAAACGAACTCAAATGAATAAAATGGAAATTGATTCATATGTATGGTAGAGTCCTGTTCCTTGTTGTCTAGGGAGTTGTAGAATTCAAGACAAAAATACTGGCTTCTAAAAGAATTAGATTTGAAAAAAACCTTAACATAATAGTGACCAAATGACCATGTAGGTGTTACTATACATTTTTTTATGTAATTTGTTGTCACAACAAAATTGGTGTCAAGAATGGGATTTCTCCCAGAGTGTAATTTGAACTTGGATTTCTAAATTTGATCATTATTCGTTCATCTAATTTCATCATTATTGTTTGTTTGAGGGTGGTAGATTGCCAGAATTGTTAGAGTGTCAGACAAAATGCCTTGTGGTATTTCTTCCAGTTCAAATCTTGCTGAGGTCAACTTTGCCTTTCATTCTTTCGAGGTTAATAAAATAAAGTACCAGTTAAGTACTAGAGTTGATTTAATCACAAATTTGAGGCCTTGTGCCTATGTTAGAAATCATTATTATGGTTTTTTTTTTTTCCCCCTCTCAACTTGTCACCATTATTTTATTTATGACAAATTGTTTCTTTGTCATAATTTCGTTGGACTTTCTTACAAGAATATGAAAATCTAGGCAAAAGGTAGCTTAGTCAAAATTTATTGAAATGTTAGACCTACAAATATCGTTAATACTCCATCAAATGGAAGAACAACAACAAATAGAAAATATGCAGGAACAACAACAAAGAATGGAGAATATGTTTTCTTTATTTCAGAAGAAAACCACTGTTGGCCTACAGCCTGGCTCAAATATATCTGCCGCTAGCTAGTGCTCTTAGTTTTTAACAATTCAACCAGAATTGTGATAATTGGGAAATTCATCTCAAATGTCTTAATGTGTATTTCAAAGTGTACAATGTTGTAGACGACGATAAGCAGAAATCGTATTTATGGTCGTCTGTTGGTCATGAAATGGATGACCTAATAAATCAAATATTCGGTACTGAAGAACGAGACAAAATTTTGTATAAGATAATTATTGAAAAATTGTTCGAACACTTCAAAAAACACCTGCATGTTCTGAGCATGTCTAGTAAATTTCAGTAATGTGTAATGAAGATGGGTCAGTCATATGACGATTGGGAAACTAAAATGAAATCATTGGCACGAGATTGTAAATTCGAAGATAATGCTTCGAATATTGTCGACCGCCTGATACGTGAATTGTCGTGAATTGTTACATTTACGCCGCATGAGGAAATACGTTGTGCCTGTCTACGTGATGAGAATCCATCACTTGGTGATGTATTAAAAGTTGCAAAATCTATTATTCATGCTACAGAAGCCAAACGATTACTTAGCGGTACAACATCATCGACTAACGACATTAATGATATTTCTACATTTTCATCGAATTATATAAGATTCCAAAGCTACTCATGGTCATAATTCAACAAAAATAATACAAAAATAACTGACGAAAAGATTGTCTAGTATGTTATATTCATCACAAAAGGAAAGCTTGTCCACATAAGTATAAAAAATGTGATTCATGTGGAGAAAATTGGTCATTTAGTGAATGTATTGCATGGCATCAAGTCGAAAATATAATTTGAAATTTGCTAAAAAAAAACATCAAACCGATTATAAAAATTAGTCGCCATGATAGTAATTCTATCAGTAGTATATATGAATGAAATATAGATGAAATTGAAATCAATTCTGTATCTATTAAAAATTTACATGTAAGAAATTGGAAATAAACGTTATATTTCTGCACAAATCAACAATAAATTGATTAAAATTGAATTAAATACCGGTACCACTAGAATTTTGATTAATGTAAATAGATATAAAATTATCGGGTTACCACCATTAGAACCTGTATTGATAAAATTAAATATTTATGATAACACAAATATTTCATTTAAAGGAAAATGCCTATCAAATATTAAAATTGGTAATAAACAACCACAAAATTTAGAAGCTATTGTAATCGATTATGAAATGGGTTCAAATTTATTTGGAATGAATTGGTTGAAAGCATTTAATAAGTTGCCAATATCTATGCTTAATAATATCATGGATATTGTTAATAATGTTGATAATTCAACTGATTTGAATATAAAAATTAAATTTGAAGATTTATGTGCTAAGTATTCCGAAGTATTTTCATCTGGATTAGACGTTGCACAGAAAATGCAAGCCACAATGTGACGCCGCCCAGGTACAAAACCAATTTATTGGAAGGCCAGACCATTACCGTTTTCTAAAGCCAAATTGGCCAAATTGATAATCTTCCTGGTGAAGAATGTACCACCCAATATAGGCTAGTAGGTTTAGAAATATATTAATGGATGCATATGACGAGAGGGAGGGAGATTTGGAGAAACACAGCTTAGAGGACAACTGGATGTCATAAAACAGTGCACCCAAACACCGTAAAAACATTTTTATAAAATTCTACAGTGATTCATTAATCCTCTGAACCCTGACCTCCAGCCAGATGTGCAGTTCCCAACCCTGACCTCCAGCCAGATGTGCAGTTCCCAACCCTGACCTCCAGCCAGATGTGCAGTTCCCAACCCTTGGTGTCCACACAAAAATCACTGGATTTTGTATTTTTCCAAAATGTACTTGAACACAAGCCTAGATTTGTAGATTTTATCCTCTTTATCAACAGTAGGGACATCTTCATTCACACAGTGCAGAAAACTCCAGATGGCCATGAATTGATCTTGGACAAATATTTTATTGAAACCTGGCATGATTTCTATTGCGATTCTGCAGCTAAAAAATGCTTCCATCTCCACCACAATTATTCAGTGCATTTTGTACAGGAATATCGTCTGGCTCGCTATCACCATCTACCTCATCATATTTGCTTTCAAAATCACTCCCATGGCCATAACCAGAGACATTCAGACTCCCTTCATCATCACATGTTTACGATGGCTAATTGGTGCAGAAAGCATGACTAAATAACAGTAGTAAACAGAAGTATGTGGCAGACCAGAACACTGAGCTGGCAGGATACAGTCAAACAATGTCAGGACCGGAATTCTGGGCTGGCAGGATACGGTCAAACGATGCCAGGACCGGAATTCTGGAACAGCAGGATATAGTCAAACATCGTCAGGAGCAGAATTCCACGCCGGTGGGTTCAAAGCATTAACCGAACCCAATTATTTATTTGCAATACTTGTTAATCAACCAATCACTTAGAAGTGAACAAGTCAACTAAAGTCAGTATTCTTGAAGTCCAAGAATTTACAAAATTAACTGTTTGGTAAAGTCTAGACTAAAACAAGAATGTAGCAGTGTAGCATGCAGATGGGGGTTTTTTTTTGGGGGGGGGGTTACTACTACTTTGTCTAAAGGGAAGGAGGGAGGTGTCCTCAGACCGGAGACCTGGCCCAAATGGTTGCAATAGAGTGGACTCTGCTAAAGGCCCCCAAGGGGTAGGTGGTGGTGTCAAACTGGGTGGTGGATTAAGTCTACCACCTAAGTAGGCCACGGTAGGATTTGTACTCGGAACGCAAAGAGCCGGAATAAATACCGTGAGGTATATCGTCTGATACTCTAACAATTCACTAGGCCACTGCCCTAGATTGGTACTTTATCTACTCCAAAAGGACGAAAGACAAAGATGACCTCGGTGGGATTTGAATTCAAGTGACAAGCATTACTTTCAGAAACATATGGAAATTTACTGAGAGAAACAAAACCAAGACTTGTTTTTAGTGAATGCATGTATTGTTTTTGGGTGAACATGTGCAAGCAAGAATGTAGACACATATAGGAGTATCTTATGTAGTTACTATGACAACATCATTGGCAGTAGTTGCATTATCATTATCATCATCATAATAGTATGGATTGAGCAGAGCTGAAATATAAATACATTTTGTATATCTCAATCCTATGTTGTCTCATCTTTAAGATACAATTTCAGGTCTGATCTTAATACTTTGTTCCAAATTTTCTTTAGTCTGCCACCACTTTAGGTATCTTCTATCACCAACACATGACACATTTTCACTCAGCATGCATCATCTAATTGCATGATATGTCATACTGGTGTATCAACCAATTCCTTTGAAGCACAATCACTATTTCAACTCATTTCTGTTCAAATTTTCAAATGAATTATTATTGCACATCCAACAGATTATATACCTAATTCAATACTTTGATTGCTAAAAATTCTGTATTCGCTACCCATATTCCACCACACTTTTTAAACATAACTCGTATAGTCTGCCTTTTTTATGGAGAGAAAAGAACTCTATTTCCAAAAGAGGTAATAGTTAATATCTCTGCTTCCAGCACTAATTATGTCATCGTTATATGATGCCTGGAATGTCAATTTAGGTTGGTCATAATTGAAACTATGGCAATACCATTTTTATTGTGGGTATACTTATTTAGATCTTAAAAGATGTGGTTGTTGTGTTTTTGTTTTTTTTAAATACTAGAAAGTTGATTACGGGAGATTTGTTTCAAGATTGTCCAGTGAATCCCAAGAAATGAAGAGTATTGAGCAACAAATGAGTTTACTTTGACTGTTTCTGCTTCAGCCATATATGAACAGACTAGATATCAAAACAATTGCAGCACACTGATTGCTACACAACATCATATACAGGGCCAACAACTTCATGGCAGAAGAAAGATGGTCTAAGACAGATTGAAGAATGGAACTAGTGTGCAAGCCTTAGAAGTTGTTCCAAAACTTTGAACGGACTGCCTTTAGTTCACCAATTACTAAAATATAAAGTTAAATATTTCTCTTTGAATCAGCACACATTCCTATTTTAGAAAGGATTGCCATAATCCACGAGTAAAACTTTTCCTTCTGCAATAGTATCTTAATAACGCAATATACCTAATTTTGCTAAGTCTAATGCAATTACCAAATAGTCTAAAAATGCAACTGTTGCCATAATAATTTTAAGCCAGAGCTTTACACACCAGTGTCTACAGTAGTAGAGGTAACCATTTTTTGCAGCTAGTTAGTTAGTTATACAATATGAAGATACCATGCCAGTGAAGAAACCTCTAAATAGTCACTTGCTCTGTTAGATATAGCAGCCAAATCTCCCTCAAATTCCACCCTATCATCTTTAAAAAAGGAAGGACATACTGGATAATCTAGTCATAGATATACTGTATCCGAACAAAAGATGGAATGTTCATGGTTTGAAATACCTTTGATCATAGATCTACCTGATCAGGGATGACCTGGGGCTAAACAACAATAATATGAAGGTACCAGTTAATGAATCACAAGGAGAAGAGAATTTAAACATTTCAAGCAGAGCTGTTCTTCCTACTTGAAACACGAGAATTCGTTTCTCCTTGTGGCACACTAATAATATCCATTGTTTAAAAAGACTTTACTGAACTTATTTTTGCTGATGCAAAACGTCACCATAACTTTGTACTTCAAACAGACATGATTTAAACCCCAAAAAAATCTTATTCCGACAAAAATTAAGCACTCTCCAAAACCTTTAGTATTTCCCTCCCTCTTAAGAACAATTTCTTGAAAGATAAATGACGTTAAAAATAATGTCATATTTGTCACTTAAATAAGGTACCATATGTTTGACTAACACATATATACACTAACACCAGCATCAAAATCTGGATGCTAAAATGGTCTTAGTAGTGGTAATGATGATTGTAGTAGCGGTGGTGGTGGTAATAGAAACAGAAGTGCCAATATTTATCAAATTAAAAAAAATCAAGGACCCTACCAGCTCTGAATGCCATGTAAAAGTCAAAAAAATAAATATGATAAGGCAGGTTTAGAGAATTAGTCGTCACAGTTCTGCTTTAGAAGTGAAGGACAAAAGCTGCTTTTTATCTCAATTATGAGTTTATTCAGTTTATCTAAGCTGAAAGACCCTTATTCAAGAGCTAATACCAAATTAAATAATAAATTGATTGTATCTTTTAGAATTATATATATATATATATAAAAGAGAAAAATAAATAATTTAATTTAATTAGTAAAACATGTAAAATTTAATCACCGAAACATCAAAAATGCCTAATACATTAAGATGAGATGAAACTCCATTTTCCTTGGATTCTTGCCGAAGAAGATAGTAACTAATTCTACATAAATAGAGGATACGCTACATAAAACCACTTTTCAAAGACAACTAGGCAATAGTTAACATTAATTTGGTGTTGAGGCTATTGAAATAAAAGGATAAATGAATAAAAATCACAAAACTATTCAAAAACACATCAAATAGAATTATGAAGAAACTTTTTATGACTAACATTTCCATCGATAACAACAATGAAGACTGAATTAATCATCATCACTATTATCATCATAATATAACATTTTCCCCATTCACCTTTTCTTGTTGACCAGGTCTATAATGTAAGTTCTCTTTACATGTCTATCTTTTGTTATTTCCTCCATGCATACCCTTATATTACTCATAACCATTATATTTGAAGGATTTCTTTAGTTAACCACTGCTCTGAATTCCATCTATATCTAGTTCAATATGCTGCTTCATTCAATTCTCTCCAGTTGTTCTTACAAAAAGCTACACTTTGTCTCTAATTCTTAGTAATTTCTTTTAGTTCACTTGAGCATACACTATATATTCACATATACTCTTTACGATTTATTCTGCACACCTACTGTTACATAATCCATTTTTACTGTTCTACTTTCTTTAAATGTAGTGAGTTTTATTCGCAGCTTGCTCTATCAATCCTTGCCACACTTCTGACACATGCTTCATGCAACTCTTCTCTTGAACAGAGAAATAATCTCTTTCCTACATTAGGAGTGACTTTGATAAGCTATTACAAACTAGAGCCACTAAGCTATCTGGAGTGCCTACACCAATAAAGATTAAGCCATATAGATAACAAATTTTATCTATTACTTCCAGTGAACCATCGCTGTAATCCATAATCATTGTATTTGGGTTCATGATCCGTTTATTCCATCAACACAATTAGTTAGCAGGAAGTTTTACTGCCAGTCTACCTGAAATGGCATAACATGTTTTTATTGTTTGTATAGTATTAAGTTCCAATCTAGAACATTCTCATACAGTGAACAAAGCTACTTACTAAGACATCTCCACCACAAACAATTTTGTTTTAGCAATATTCATTCTCGTTTACATCAATTCAACTTTACATTACACACCCTACAGATCGCACATACACATACACATGCAGACACATCTTCTCTCTCTATCTATATAAGTCTTCCTAGTTTCATGCTTACAATTTCTCTGACAGAATCACAGAATCATACATTTATTTCATTCACACATCAATTGGCGATATTCTTGTAGGATGAAAAATTCAGTTGTCGATAATCTTTCCACCTTTTCCCACCATTTCCAACTACTGTATTATGTTAGGCTCCACTCAAGCTCTGATTAAGTTACTTAAACGCCAGTTGCAGAGGTGCACTTGAAGTATTAGTTTCTTGTCTATCAAGTATCTAAATATAATAATTGTTGGTCCTTCCGTCACGATAGAGAGAGGGGGAGAGAGAGTAAGAAGGACAAAAAGGGAGAATTACATGGGTTGAAGGAGGAAGTTATACTATGCAGAGAAGCAAGTAAAGAAAGAGAGCGAGAGAGTGTGAGTAGCGTTCACAATAGGAACGTACGCACGCGTGTACACACAAACACACACAAGTGATTGCTTAAGATTAAACAGCTTCATAAATTTCAACATTCAAAACATGTTACATTTACGAACGTACATTTATATTTTTCGTAAGACGATTGATAAACTATGGAACGAAATCGGAGACATAACGTATTATAGATATACAACATATTGTTTATATTATTCGTAACATGTTTGACTGGCAAAAAGTATTTCAAATTGATACGTATATTACTGATATATACTTTTTGAATAATTTTGTGTGGGGAAAACCCTAAGGATTGGGGTGATGAGGTGAACAGATTAAACCAATGCAAAAGTATTATAGAATTTCTTGTGAAATGGTATTCATTGTAGTTTAAATTTCATTTGATGTATTTCCTTTCAATTAACACAATACACTCATACATATACATATATATATACACAAACATGTTCATTTACAACATTATATGAAGATTCAGTCCGCAAACTGTGCGTCATGCAAATATTTCATGATCCCGGTGTGATTTGCCCTGAAACATTGTCCACACAAAATTATTTTTACAACCACACAAATTGTTTAGCTTTTTTGAATTCACAGCCCAGTGCAGCAGCTACAGTACTTTGTTCACTGGGACTATGGGATCAAGTTCAGCTATATGCCCCATTCTCTGATACGAAAATAAGGATATGGTACAGCGTTTAAGATTTGTTAATTGTTTACCAACGTAGTTGTAGCGCAGCAGAATAATATTTTAGGTAGATTATGCCTTTGATTTTGTTCCATAGTTAAGGCAGTTTAAAGTGTTTGCCATATATACATTATTCTTTCAGCATTCTTTCAGCATTCTTTCAGCAGATTCTTTCATTCTTTCATTATTCTTTCAGCTCCTTTTTAATAATTTGAATAACATAGACACGATGGAAAGGTAACAGAAGTAAACCAGTATTTTCTCATAGACAATTGTATGTAACTCTTTCTAGAGCACGTTCACTTCTTTATGTAAAGATAAAACATAATGGATAACAACTCTTAAGGTAGAGGTGTTGATAAATGTATAACAAAGAATATAGTTTTTGCAAGAATGCTCCTTCAGTAGAACTTATGCGGACTTTACACCATCTCAAGAATCAAACGCTTAGAAATGATTTATTTCATTGTTCTCTATAAAATCCCAACTGTCTTATTTAATGCATATTGCTGTGTCATTAAAAATAAAACATCAAAATAGCTCAGAGTATGAAACAACAAGAAGAAGATTGAAAGTGGGAGAGCAAGTATCCTGTGATCGAAAGTGGCAAAAGTACACTCTCAAAATTCCCCGTTATATGACGGGTAACACTCTAGTATAGTTATATTGCTTAACTTTTCTGAGTTAAAATATTGTCTCAGTCAACTTTGGCTTGCCTCCTACTGGTGTCGAAGACATATAGAACCAGTAAAGTAATGCGACGATTCACATTCAAGTAATACATCCTAGATGTGAGTTGATAAAAGAAGAAAAACGATGAAGACGAAAAATAAGAACAAAGGAAGTGGATGATGAAAAAGAAGAAGAAGAACAAGAACAAGTAGAAGAACAAGAAGAAGAAGACGAAGAAGAAGAAGAAGAAGACGAAGAAGAAGAAGAAGAAGAAGAAGAAGAAGAAGAAGAAGAAGAAGAAGAAGAAGA